>JAOSBO010193068.1:0-15278 GCA_027563915.1 Erythroxylum rotundifolium | reverse complement strand
CCTCCATCTTCTTTGTTTTTCAATTTCCTAATTTCCAACTCTCACAAACACATCAAACACCTCATAAAACATAAAACTAAGATTGAATTCATCCTCTAAACCACACAAACACTTATAATATAACAATTTTAAACCTATAGATATGATAATTATTTAAGAAACACTTAAAAACTCACTAAAACGCCTAGGAAAACATAGTATAATCTATACCTATCAACATCCCCACACTTACACTTTTGCTTATCCTTAAGCGAAAACATAAACATAAGTGTAAACCAAACACAAGAACACATAATCACATATTCATGTAACATGTAGTAATGATAAAATGGCATCGAATCTTATGGAATCAATTTAACCGCAAACAACAATCATTCAAAATATGCCAACATACTAACCTATTCCTTTCATGTTTAAGTACTTTTACATTTATTATGCATATCAATCAAAGTATTAACACCTATTCATACACCTATAACACTTATAAACATGCATTTATAATCAATGATCAATAAAAAATGCAACTATCACTAGGTATCCTTTCATGAAAAGTTTTTCTATTTTAAAATATTAGTAGTTTTATTTATTAAAACACTTTTTTTAAAATTTTCTTTGACATTGACCTATTTTTTTTATGTGAAGGCAAAAAACTTTGTCATAAATGTCCCCTAGTTAGTTAACTAGGCCATGTTTTTTATTTAGCTTGGTTGGAATGTCATTTTAGCCTTTTTACGTGAAGACAAACATTTTGTCGTGATTAACCCCGATTACTTAACTATATCACATTCTCAACTAGCTATCAGCTCTATTTTTAACCCATTTTTTTTCAAAAAGGGCTAATAAGATGGGAATTTTATTTAAATTTCTTTTTTTATTTCTTAGCCTACCTCATTTATTTTTATTCAATCATTCTCATGATAGGTTACTAATAATGCTAACCAATTTAATTAACATAATTATAAATGTATACCAAAAAAATTACCTAAAGTGAAGAATAGGTATCATATCCTAATTAATATGCATATCCATCCAAAGTTACTTGAAACATAAAATTCACAAATCAATATGCCTTTAAAAATTAAATCATCGTGTTCAAAGCTAAACTAATTCCATAAAATGCTTTTCATTGACATAATTCACACATATACGACCAAATGTTCACACAATGTCAACCTAATTAAAAATAACACCATATGGTATGAAAAATTCTCACATATATGACATGCCAATGCATAAATGTCCCCACACTTAGATAACACATTTTCCTCAATGTGAGAGACCAATCAATACATATAAAAATAAATAAATAATAAAAAGTGAAAATTTTAGATCTGAAATACTGAAGGAGATTGAGCTGGTGATGGTGTGGGCAAAAGAATCTAAACACCTTGAGCAGCTAAGTACTTTAGAATCTTCATCGTGTCGCATCATTGTTTTTGTTATTCTTGTGCCATCTCCTTCATTTGCACCATCACGGTGTTCATGTGCTTAGCCATAAGCTTGTTGTTTTTAGCAACTAAATTGAAGACTTTCTTCTAGCCTTGCTCTTCATTGTCTTCCATTTCTTCACTTTGAAAAGACCTCAATTTGATGTTGCATTGGTGCAAAACTAGAGCTAGCTTGTCCTGTCCTATATTTCACATGAGTTTTGGAACTAATATCCCCAAATTCCATATCATAGACCATCAAGATCTTAGCTCACCTTAAATAGGTGTGATAAAGAAACTTAGGAAAAACAACAATTAGTCCCTCAACAAATACACCATAATATATAGTAAGCATAGAAAAAAGATAACTTATGCTAAGATAAATACGTTTACTTTTAAGAGAAGTAGTTATTGTGTTAAAATATGGGTTAAAGTACAAACTTTGACCTTATGGTCTATAAACCAAAGTATGAATAAGAATTTAATCGAAAACTTGTTACTTTTAGATTTGTCAAACACAATATTGCATATATATTTATGCAATAATAGATGTTTAGTACTAATAATAACATTATTATGGGCATTTCACACATCAAAGTTATCCAACCCCATTAATTGCTTCCAATATTGCTTAGCACGAAAATCATCATGTTTTTCAATTATGTTTGATCTAGAAAAACCACCAATTTCTTCCATAATATCAAAATCTAAATTATAATGTTAGCCCTCATTTGAAACAAAAATTATCCAAATTTGAGGGTTAAATCCTTACATACCATATAATCAAAATTAATGAATTTTTTCCATCTAATTTTCACACTCGAGGTCTCAATCTTTTCTTTTAACCCTTTTCAAAAATTTCAAAATTAGAGTATGTAGGTGCAGTCACAATTCTAAAGTGAAGAGTTTGAAATTGAATACTTTCTTCTTCTGAATAAATCAGAAAAGGCCCTCCAAAATCCATAACCCTATCACATGCACCCTTTTTTAACATTTGAACTTTCCCTTTTGGTTGTGAGTGTTTAACTAATTGTTTGATTCTTGGTGCCATGAATGAGTGTATACTGGCAAAATCAACCATAAACACAACAAAAATACACAAAAAAAACCATAAATGTGAGAGAGAATTTTAACAAAATCTTGTAAGACCTATCCTAAAGATGTGATTTTTTTGTGGAAATTACTAGATTTATGTAGCAGAAATGTTTATCTAGGTGAAAGATCAAAGAAAGAAGTGAAAAACAAAGTAAGCATAAAGAGAAAGTTAAGAGAGTTTGAGAGTGTAAAAGGCAATGGCCAAGTTTTAAAAAGATAATTCGGACGTATAGGAGGATAAAATATGAATTTAAAGGGTTAGGGTTGAAAAAGGAACGGAAAAATATTAAGGGTGGTTTTTCATAAGTTTCTCTTATCTATCCATAAGGCATGATTGTGACTCACCCCTCTATCACAATCATGACCTTAGAGCAAGTAACAATCGTGACTCACCCCTTTATCATGATCGTGACCTTAGAACACGATCATGACAGAGGTTTAACATGCCATGCATGATCGTGCTCCCTTGAGGCATGATCGTGACTTGCTAAAAATGTCACATCTTGTCCTATTTTGTTTATTTTTCTCATGTAACCCACAGGCTTAGTTACCTAACTTATACTTCAAAAATATGAAAATAAACAATCCAAACCATGCCAAACACATAAAAATAAAGACCTAAGTACCAAATTTAAATAGAAAACATAATTACCAAAAATCGTTAAGTTATGGTCATTAGCTTGACCTTTCACCATCCAAAACTTTATTTCATGATTTGAAAGGAAAGAAATTACTTCCCTTTCTTATGAAACAACTCCTATGAGATACTGTTTTCACCTTTTTCCGTTCACCTTGAAGGTTTTCTTGTTATGATTTTCTAATTCCATAGCTCTATGTGCAAATATGTGGGTCACTTTGAAAGGACCACTCCATCTTGATTTGAGCTTTCTAGGAAACTACTTCAATCTCGAATTGTAAAGTATCACATCATCTCCCACTTTGAACTATATCTTCTTAATATGAGAATCATGTCATTTCTTCACTTTTTTCTTATATAACTTGGCATTCTCATATGCATTCAAGCGAAGCTCATCGAGTTCATTCAATTGTATACGGCTTCAACTACCTACTTGCTTTTAATAAAATTTTAAGACTTTTGTCACCTAATATGATTTATGCTCTATTTTCATAGGCAAGTGAGAATCTTTACCATAAACAAGCCTAAACAACGTTATACTAATTAGAGTTTTGAAGGTGGTTTGATAGGCCTATAAGGTATCATCCAACTCTAATGCCCAATCCTGCATTGAACTATTTACTATCTTCTCTAATATTTGTTGATGGTTCATAACTTCCACTTGTCTACTTGTTTATGGGTGGTATGGAGTAGCTCCACGATGGTGAATTCCACATCTGTTCCGAAGAGCATTGAAAGATTTATTACAGAAATATGTTCCTATATCGTTTATTATAGCTTATGGCACTCTCTAATTAGTCCATCAGCATATGTCCTATAAAGGATTGGGTCATCCCATAGATAATGGGTACACTTATATAAGAATCTTTTTCCAATGTATAAGAGAAATGTAAAAGGAAGATATCACTTACAATGAAGTTTGCTATATCAACGTACTATGGTACCATAAGGAAGTTCAACAACACCAAGGTTTCATTAAGGAATTGCTCATTGATGTCTTCATTTTACTCTAATTCTCCTTCTTCAAGTCATAAAAAGTGGTTAACTACCACATTCTCCACTCCTTTCTTGTTTCTGATTTCAATATCAAATTCTTATAATAGTTTATCACTTTAAATCCTAAGAGATATGACCAAAACTTATCACATGTGAACATTACCGCTAGTAACTTCTTCTCAGTAGTGATATAATTTAGCTGGGCTTAATAATCCACATGCAGTCTTTTATCTTTTTGATGGCCTAACACGCACCCATAACTTGGTTGCTTGCGTCAAACATAAGGTCAAATGGTAATAACCAATCTGATGACATTTAAGATTGATGTTAAAATCAATGTCTTTTTCAATCTCTTAAATACAGATAAACAACTATCATCAAAGTTAAAAGGCACATCCTGAACTACTAGATTTTGAAAAGGCATAGCAATTAATGAAAAGTCATTAATGAAATGGTGATAGAAACTTATATGTCCTAAAAATGCTCGCACGCCCTTTAGATTAACTAGTGGTTAAAGCTTTTCTATGACCTACATCTTGGCTCTATCGACTTTAATTCATTGGCACAATATCTTGTGTCCCAATACTACGCCTTTGTGCACCGTGAAGTAACACTTCCCTCAGTTTAGAACCAAGTGTGATTTTTCACATCTTTGGAGTACTATATCTAAGTTTTTCAAGAACTATTTAAAAGAGTCTTCAAAGAATTAAAAATCCTCAATAAAAAATTCCATTATATACTCTATCGTATTTGTGAAAATAGACACGATGCACCATTGAAATATAGCTGGAGCATTGTATAACATAAAAGGCATCCAATTATAAGAAATGTTCTATAAGGACATACGAAGGTGGTCTTTTCTTGTTCCTCTCGATAGATAAAAATTTAATTGTAACCCAAATATTTGTCCTGGAAATAGTAGAATACATAGCTAGCCAGGCTTTTTATCATTTGATCTACGAATGGAAGAGGAAAATAATCCTTTTTAGTAATTTTGTTAAGTTTGAGATAGTCGATAAATACTTTCCATCGTATCATTTTTCACATGAAAATTCTCTTTCCACTTTCACTCTTCATTACAGTCATTCCTCCTTTTTTCAGTACGCCTTCTACTGGGCTAACCCATTCATTATCTGATATTATGTTTAGCAGCTTTACTACTTCCTTCTTAATCACTTCTTTCATATGAGGGTTTAAACTTGACATTCCCACATCAATTTACACTTCTTCGAGGTTGATCCTATGTATGACTATGTTTAGGCTTATGCCTTGTATGTTAAATACATCCCATTCCATGGCCTTCATTTATGGTGTAATGATTTTCACTAACTTACTCTCTTAGTCCCCATTTAGTTGGTTGGAAACATTATAAGTAGAGTTTGACCCTCACCTAGAAACGTATACCTTAGGTGTGTGGGTAAAGGCTTTAACTCTAGGGTTGGTGGCTTTTCAATGGAGGGCGTTATATATGCTTTGGTTCTCACTAATATGTCTTGATGTTTTGGAGCACTCATCTCCTTCATTTCTCCATCCTCTATTTCAGCTTTGTCCTCTATCCTAGCTTCTTTATATTTTACTCCTCCCTTGCAACTCTTCTCTTACCTTTTGATATATTCATCCATTATATCGATCTTAATGTATGAGCTGCTTTCTTTCAGATTTTTCAAGACTTTTTTCATATTGAATTCCACTTGATCATCACCAATTTGAAGAATTAATTTGCCTTTATGAACATCAATCAACACTCTTTAGGTGTTCATGAAAGGCCATTTAAGAATTAGTGGACAATTCTTATCCTCTTTGAAATCTAATACTAAGAAGTCCACATGAATTTCAAACTTGTCCACGTTCACTATAACATCTTCCACCATGCCAAACAATCTCTTATTCGATTGATCTTCCAACTGAATGAGCATCAAAGTTGCCTTTATATCACCTAGACCTAATTTTCTAAAGATTGACAAAGGCATAAAATTTATACTTTTACCTAAGTCGCATATACACTTAAAACCTAAGTCGCACATACACTTAACAAATTCTAACTCAGCAACTACACAGGGTATTGTAGTGCTCCCCAATTCCTTTAATTTGGAAGGCATATGGCTAGTGATAATAGAACTACAACTCTCTGTCAGTGCTATCATCTGGTTATCTTCCCAAGTTTTCTTATTTGATAATATATCTTTCAGGAACTTTATGTCCTTGGGCATATGTTCCAATGCCTCCATAAAAGAAAAGTTAATTTGCAAAGTTTTTAAACTTTGCAAATTAGGCATCTAATTTTTTCTTCTGTAATCTCTATGGAAATGGAATCTTAGGCAGGTACGACGAAATGACAATGTAGGAAGGGTCCTTACTCTTTTCTTCATCCTTTTTTGCTTTTCTTGATCCTCTACAAGGTAGGTTTTAGCTTGTTTTTTTACTAGTTATTCTAGCTCTTTCCTACTCCTAACTGTAATCGCCTTGAGTTGCTCTTTTGGATTTGCTTTAGTATTACTCAGGAGACTCCCCACACTTCTTATAGATAATGCATTTATAAGCTAGCCCCCTTGAACTTACAGGTTGTGAATAGAAAAGGCATTGTTCTTCACTAATTGCTCAAACTTCCCTTCCAGACTTGTAAATTTAGAGGTCATCATCTTCCTAAATTTTTCCATCTTGGAATTTATTGTACTAGTCTTACTCAAATCATGATGGGCCTTCATTCCTCAAGTAAGTTCCTACAATTTTGGACCAAGAAAAAATTTAGGTGGCTCTTCTAAATTTTGTAGATTTTAGAATACAGATTATCCCCCTCCTTTACCAAATTTTGTATTTAGGATTGTATATGTTAGAATATGGATTATTCCCCCCTCCTCGACCAAATTTTGTGCCTATATAGTTGAGTTGTTCAATATTATTGCTCTTTATTAAGAAGAAATCAACTATAATGTGATTTTCTTGCCCACATAATTCAAAATTTTGATGAATTGCTTTAATCGGAGTTGAATAGGTTGCTTTAAAGCTATTTAGTCACTTTTTTAAGTTAGTGATCTTAACTTATAGTGCTGCCACTGAATTGACATCTATCACTCCCTTCTGATCTTGAAAAGTTGACTACTATTTAGTTCTATTTGACGTCGAAAGATAACTATTATTTTCCATCTCCTTTAACAAATATTTCCCTTCCTTAAATATTTTTTGTATTAAGGATCCTCCATCATTTGCATCTATGGTGCCCCTCATCAGGTGGATTAATTCCATTGTAGAAAGTTTTTAATCGGAATTCCTTTGGTAGACATATTTTCTGTAAATCCTTGTATCGCTCCCACGTTTCGTATAATGACTCTTTTTTTTGGAAATTGGTAATCTTCTTTGTCAATCTTGTTGTCATTGTTAGAGGGAAGTGTTTGTTTAGGAAAGCATGCACCAACTGGTCCCATGTCGTGAAGTTGCTTGGGCTAAATGAATGGTACCAATCTTTGGCTCTATCCCTTAGTGTAAAGGGAAAGAGTCTCATCTTAATAGCATCTTCTGATGTACCATTATATCAGAAGGCATCAAATATTCTAAAAAGTTCACTAGATGAGCATTGAGATCTTCATTATCCAACCAATAGAATAGCATGTTGGTCTGCAACATATTGAACAATGTTGGTTTAATCTCGAATGAAGTTGCTTGCACCGGTGTTCAGATGATGCCTTGTTGTGCTGTATTGAACCCTAGCCTTATGAAGGCTACAAAGTTTCTTTACTGGTCTTTGTGATTAAATTATTCTACCATCATTCTCCCAATAGTTTTTTGGCATTTATCTCTTGAAATTTCTCTTTCTTTCCCAGTGATGTCGATAGTTGGAGTTTCTTCAACCTTATTTAAACTTTGAGTAATTCTTGTATTCATGCAATTGTAAGCACACTAGAATGGTGAAATTTTCTTAAATCAAAGGAATTCAAATACTTATAACGCTGAAATCATCAGAAATGATGTCAAAAACTTATTAAACAAGTTTTATAACTAATAAAAATCTCAATACCCACAAGTATACAGATCGTATCTTGTAGTATAAGAGGTTATCAATCCTATAGATTTATAAACAGAATCTAACTTCGTCTAAGATATTCATAAATTGGTTTAAATTAAAATTATTAATAGAAATTAAAACAATTAAATAAAAACAAATAGTCAAATAAGCAGTGAACAGCTAATTAAAATTAGGGTTTGATCAAGATTAAATACTTAGGAACTATTCTTTCTTTATGTTATTGACTTAATCTTGTTGATTCAATTTATTTCTAATTTTCATAATTTTTGGATTACTCTCTCTTAAGATCTAATCAATTAACCCTAATTTAATTTGATATTAATAAATTTTCAATCTCTTGATTCACAAAACTATTCTTACTTATTTAATTAGATCTGAAACAATCTATTAGATAATCAATTTCACAACCAAGATCGCTCTTCAATTGATTGTTAATTATGGGTCTATTAAATTTTCAACTCTCATTATACAACCTAACACTAATTACTTTAACTCACTGTCTCAATTTGTTGTCAATTTTATGCATGAATAATTATCATAAACATATAAATTAAAATCGACAATAATTAAAAGTCACAAAATAACTCTAGAATAATTCTTAACCTAAATTTAGAAATCCATAGACATGTTTAACATCAAAGGAATCAAATTACACATCAATAATAATTAAAGAAAAATCTTTTGAAGCCTTGATCTAGAATGATGAAATTTCTTGATGCTTTTCTTATTCTCTTCACTTTGATTAACTTTTCATTAGTGGCTTTCTCTTTTTTTTTTAAATTTCATTTTCTTATATTTCATTAGGGTTATGGGTTTATGTATAGGATCTCCCCACTTTGTTTAGTTACAAAAATCACCCTCATAAAAAAAACTCATGCCTGGAAACCTCCTATCACGATGATGCTCCATGCTTTAACCTCTTTGTCACAATTGTGCTTCAATGGGTGCAATCGTAACAGATCCATGCAGTGCCCTATGCACATCTTTCACAATCATGCTCCTCATGCACAGTCGTGACACCCTTCATTCAACCTCCATCTTCTTTGTTCTTCAATTTTTAGATTTCCAACACTCACAAACACATCAAACACCTTATGAAAATAAAATTAAGATTGAATTCATGTTTTATACCACACAAACACTTAGAATATAAACAAAAACTCACAATAATACAATTATAAGCCTATAAATATGATAATCATCTCAGAAACACTTAAAAATCTGATAAAACACTAAGGAAAACATAGTATGATCTATACCAATCAATAAGCTTTCAATAATACTTTAAGACACTAAAAATGTATGGTATAAACGTAAATCATAAGAATTGTATGTTCATAAAATGTAGAAAAAAGTTCTTAAGGTTTATGGTGAGTCCAAGGATATAAAAGGCAGCCCCAAAAAGATAAATCATTAATATGAAACCATCAAAGACCTTAAAAGGAAGCACAAAGCCTAACATGTAAACAAACAAGCTTGTATTGTTTTCTTTCTAAATTTGCTGAAAGGTATCTCCCATTCTTTGAAATACATAAATAAAATAAAATATTTGAATAAAATAATGAATGTTAATAATAATTTAACTACATAAATGATTATTTACAAAATTTGTCTCTTCTTACCACCCTTGCATCAACAACGATTTATAATTATACATCTTAATTGCATTAAAAACACTCAATTTAGTACTTGTTCATGAAGAAGGAAACCAAAGGCTTATCTATTTTATAAGTAAGATCCTCTATGGCTTAAAAATTAGGTATAACTATATAGAGAAAAAAGTTGTAGCTATAATGCCATTATCTTGAAAACTACGAGCATACTTTTAGGCTCATCCGATCATCTTTGTCATAGATCTTCCATTGAAACAAATTTTATACAAGTGAAAAACTTCAACAAAAAAAAAGTAAAGTGTTCAGTAGAACTTAGAGAATTTCAAGTCAAATTCATCCCATGACTATCAACCAAATCCTAACTACCATTAAATTTCTTGGTCAAATGTATTATCCCCATTAGTAGAAAAAATTCAAGTAAAGCTACCCTAGGAAATTCAAATGTGTGGATGATGAATGTTGATGGCACAGAAAGTGAAGAAGCTAGTGGGGCTAGCATTATTATTCAAGGTCCATTTGGAATCAACATCAATTATTTCCAAAAATAAAAATTTCAAGGCCTTAAATAATGAATTATGAAGCCTTAATATATGGGATTAAAATGGAAACAAACTTGCATATTCAAGTGATGAAAATAAAATTAGATTTAAAGCTTATTTTTAATCAATTGAATGAACTTTTTGTTATTAAAGATAATCCATACGAAAATATTTTTTGCTTTATCAGGCTATAAAAATAGAATGTAGCTTTATCTAATACATTAGGAGACTAAATAATATGGTAGATCAATTATCCAAGTATTAAGAAAAAGGAATAGAACTAAATGACGCATACTTAGAAATCAGATTCAAACACGTGTCTAATGAAAAGTTTAAATATAAGTGATTCGTCTATATTTCTTATGTTTATATAGGTTAAATAAATTGTAATTTAGCACTTTCATAGCATGTTTTATGAAGAAATATATGATATTCTCGTATACTTGATTTATTGACTTATAATATTATTTGAGGGGGAAGTTTAGATTTAAGCATAAATTTCTCCATACTTTTCTGATCGAGGTGATAGCAGAGTTATTTAAAAGATAACTCAAAGGGTAAAATTTTTTCAAAGATGAGGATATTGATTATATCTCAAATGTCTAAAACTTAGGGAAAATAAGAGTGAGGGTTAAATAAAAGACCAAAATAGGTTTGTGTTTAACTTGTTTTGGACGTATTTTTTGTCCAAAATAAAATTAGCATTGAACATGAAGTGGAACCAATGTTGCACCATGATTTGCATTCTAAGGATATACAAAATTGGAATTTTAATCACCTTATAAATTTTTTTATGTAACTCTAGCTTATAAACTTATTAAATGGTCATTAGAGATAGCTTTTAAGGTGGAAAAGGGTTAGTGATAGGGTTTTGGAGACCAATTTCCATTAGTTCATAGTTTTAGGGTTTTTTAACTAGGGAGCAAGATTGGAGGAGACTCATGACAACTCTTCCTCCATCTCTTTCTTCTTTTGTTTATTTGATGCTAAGATTATTTTGATTTTGTGTTTGATATTTTTATTATTAATGAATAATTTTTTTTTGGTAGAATTTATTCTCTTTTATCTTAATCTTAGATTGTGCCTAGCCACTATAGGTTCAATCTTAGGAATTTTATAAAGCATCCAAAGGCGAAGGATAATTTATACACTAAAAGAAACATCATAGATCTAGAGGATGTTATAAGGTATGTGACAGTCACCTTGTGTTTTAGCGGATTGTTAGGTTAGTATGGTAACTAACAAAAACAACAACAACATTGTAATAGGTATCTTGTTGAGAGATGCAGGGTCTTTAGAAGTCCAAAAGTATACAACCTTACTCTTAGCTAGTAGAGAGATTGTTTTTTATAGACTTATAGGAAAAACGGTCTTTGAAAATGGTTAGAAGAAAACAATAGACAAATATATAAACAAATAACTGCATAAAATAAAATAACAATAAAGATAAAAGTAGCTAAATAAATAAGCAAATAAGAAAGAAATCAAATAAGTAAATAAAACAAATAAACAATTCAAAAAATAAAATAGGAAATGAATAAATAAAATAACTAAAGGAATAATTTCTACAAATGAAATTATTTAGGCTAATTAAAAGACATAAAAATAGAAGGAAAAGGTTCTAAAGACCAATAAAAAGGGAAGGACCTCTCTATGTAGGATCCTCTTCTCATATCCTAGTTCACCAAAGCTTCCATTAAGAGCCAAGTCCTTAGTAAGCTCTAGAAGGGTCTTATCTTTTTTGATCACCTCCTCCTAATTTTCTTAACTATTCCTCTTCTTCTCTTACAGTCCCTCAGTACAATCTTTTAGTATCTTCTCATTAGGGCATCAAGATATCTCCTTTTAACATGTCTAAATTATCTAAGCCTTGTCTCTCTCATTATACTATTAATGTTAGCTACCCCCAACTTGTCTTTTACTATTTCATTATTGACTAATGTGATAACTAAATAGACTAAATATGCTTATTTAGTTTATTAGGTTAAATGCATATTAAGAGGTAGTTTACATTATTGAATATATTTAAATGCATCGAAAAAGGGTATAGGTAAATTAGGTTAATTTTTATTTAAACTAATAATTAATCTTTCCTGAGAGTTGAATTATCTTATTTCCATTAGTTTAGTAATTTAATTATATTTCATAAAATACTTTTTTTAGTTTTATTGTTTGACTAGGATTAATAAGTTTATTTGTTATTGTCTTTTTGACATCAATAATTTGAGTTAATTTATTTTTACTAACTTGGTATAATTGATTCTATGCACTTATAGATAAGATTAGACCAAACTTTTAATCTTAGCTTTCTTTTAATTTTATTTTTCTTATAATTTACTATAAATGTAGTTTAAGTTAGTGACTAACTAAAAGGCATTAAAAAGCACTTATAGGGAGGCAACCCAACTTTCTAGTTGCATTTTTAGGGTGTTTTAGGTTTATAGATTATTTTACCTTTCCTTTTCTTTTTGTATGTTTATGAAAACATTATTTACTTTAGGTTAATAGTATGAATGTAGACAAAATTCTTAGATGCGATTGACTGTTAAAAGTTAAGTACATAATATGACTGATTATAATGCAAATTTGAGTTTGTGAATGTTAGGAAATTAAATTAGTTAATAAAAATACTTTGATTTGACTTGAGTATCCTATGAAAATTTGGACTTTCATGCAATATTTTATCTTTTGATGTGGATATCTTCTTTGATTTTGAATTTTTAGAAACTGAATTTCATCTTTTTGAGATTATATGTATGATATATATAATTATTAAGATGATAAAGACACTTAGTATGTAGTTTGAGCTAAATTGCTTACTCTTTATACATTTATCCATTATTGAATCCTTTTAAATATTATAAAATTTTATCCTTTTTCTTTGTCAATCTTTTCGAAGGACCTTAAGCCTAGAAAGAGAAAACAAGTAATTGCACCTAATTCATGGTTAGTAAAGATTTTAGTCATGCTTTAAAATGATTATCGGGTATGGTACATAAGGGAATAAGTACGAGGGAGATGGTATGTGTATAAAGTGGAAATAGAAAAGGAAATTTCATGCTAGTTTTTAAAAAAAGGGATTATTTAAACTAATATGTAAAAAAAAGTGTTAAAATGCATAGAAAAATAATTTAAAATTGATTGGCATAGATTCTCATACTTGAAAACAATGAAGTTTAGGTTTTTGCAATATATGAGGAGTTGTTAGAGATTTTTAACCTATTTCTTGATTTACTTGCTCTACTAATTATGAATGTGTTAGTTTTTCCTATTCTCTTCCTTTGTTGACCTACTTATCCCTTTGGCTTTATTACGACCTTTATTAAAGACCCTTTGAATTTTGCTTGTGTATATTTTTTTTTGCAGTTGAGATTAGATGGTTTGCATGCCTATATTAAGTTTGATTTTATAAGAAGATGATGAGTGTATGTTACTTAAATTTCAATAACTTGTATGAACGATACCTTATAAGATACATGACAAATTCAACTATTCAAACTTGATGAAGGAGGTATAATAATGTTTGTATAATGATTTATTTAATAATAATATGTGTTTAAGTGTTATAATTCAATTGAAACTTAGAAATGTATATCTTGTACTATTAATTGTGAAGTTAACTGTGTGCATAGGTTTATGTTTGCAGGAATCATTTAAACTCTCATGATATTGTAACTCCTTTATTAAAGACAGCTAAGGGTTTTGAAGGCTTATGGGATATTCTAATTGTCACTTTACACCTACAAAAGTGGAATTGTTTCTTGTTTTAGCTATGAGTGTTTTATTAATTAAGTTTTATAGTTGTCAATTGTTAAAGGATTGCAATTTAGAACTTTTATAGCAAGTTTTATATGGAATTATATGAAATGCTCTTTTGTCTGATTCATTGACTTGAATGTGATTATTTGAGGAGGAAACATATGTTTGAGCATAACTTTCTTCATGGTTTTCCAATTGAGGTAATATTATAGTCATCTTAAAGTTAACTTAAGAAAAGACAACTTTGTAGATACTGAGATTGATTTTAGTCAAAAACTTTCAAAAACTTGGAGAAAATAGGAGTAGTGGTCAAAAATAAGACCAAAATGATTATGTGTTTGACCTATATTGGTCATATGTTTCATCTACAAAGAAACTAATGCCAAATGTGAAGTGGAATCAGTATCAAACTCATGATTTACACTCTAATCACTTTAGAACTATTTATGTAAACCTAAATTATAAATACTCTTATTAAAGGTCATTAAAGACAACTTTTAGAGGTATAATAGAGCTAGTGATAGGCTCTTGGCAACCATTTTCCATTAGTTCATACTTTTATGGTTTCTTAACATGAAAAAAAGGTTAAGGAGTAAGATTAAAGGAGGAGACTTATGATAACTCTTCTTCCATCTCTTCCTTCTTTTTTTTCTTTAATGTTAAGATTATTATTATTTTATTTTAATATATCATTTGTGATGGATATTTTAATTATTTTTTGATTTATTATTATTGGGGTAAATTTATTCTCTTTGATTTTAATAGAATAAACATTCTATATCTAGAGGATATTGTTAAATGTATAATATTCACCTTATGTCTTAGCATATCCTAGACTAGTATGATAACTAAATATATTAACTAGGCTTGACACATTTGATTAAATTGAATTGCATATTCAGATGTAGTAGTTACCTAATTAAATATCCTTGTGTATCTAAAGAGAGCATAGATACATCAGGTTAATTGTTATATCAACTATAATAACTAATCTTACCTAATAGCAATGTTGTAAATACCGTACCGGACTCGGTATCAGATTGAATTCTGGTATGGTACTATACTGGTACTAGTCAATACCAGATACCGTTTCGGCCAATTTTTTATATTTATAAAATAGTCCCTAAAATTTTTTAAATTTGCAAAATAGTCCACTGATATATTGTACAGTTATATACTGTACAATTTACT
>JAOSBO010193027.1:0-20194 GCA_027563915.1 Erythroxylum rotundifolium | reverse complement strand
AAAGTAGTGCGGCCTTTTCTAATCATAGGTCCTTTGGTGCAATATTTCATCAATCCCCACATACAGAGACATGGCCTGATGATTTTTGCTGTGATTTATCCTTAGGGTTGTTAGCTTTCCAAAACTAACATTTAGGTTTGATAGTTTTCCTAAAACTATTTGTTTTCTACATCAACCTCATCTTCTATTCAGATTCGACTTACCAACTGTTTATACCAAAAAATGAGTTCGGCCATTTTTACTGTTTTGGGTTGAAAATCTGAAACCCAAAGAGAACCCATGGTTCGAAGTCCAAAAGGAGTCCATTGACCTTGACCCATCAGATTTCAGTGTCCAGCAAAGAAAGACGTAGTAGAGTTGGAGTTGAATTGAGAGTCTAGAAGTCCAAGTTTAAAGAGAAGATAAAAGGATAAGATGATAGACACCAACCTAAACTCTATCTCCATTGGATAAGATAGAGTTTTATCCAACGTTTGTCTTTATCTAGTGAGATAAAATTTTATCAAGATTAGAAGTTCAATTGCAGTAGGACACTCAACATCATTGGTTACAAATAGAAGTTTGAAGCAGAAAAAAGGATCCAATCTCTGACATATAAAAAGCCTGGCATCCCAGCAAATCATTGAACCTTTTAGCTTATTTCCTTTTCAGCAATTCTTTTATTTTCCTTAGCCTAGCCTTTTCTTTTTAATTATTATTAGCTATTTTCAATTTCTTAGTCATTGTGTTTTGTCGATTTGTTTACCAATAAAGCGAAGTTCTTTCTGTTAGATTTTTGTCCCTTTTATAGCAATACAAAGTCGTTTGATTTCAGTTAGATTACGAGGCACAATCTTTTTCCTTAGTTCTTTAGTTCGGAAATACTTTAAATTCCTGGCACGCTCGCAAACTGAACAAAGGGCTACGTGTTGTCCTTTAGTCAAATAAAGACCAAACATATTTTTGGCACGCCCGGTGGGACCCATGAAATGACGAAAACAAGATCTAATAAGAGTATTGACGTTTCCCTCGGTGGAGATGATGATATGGAAAATGTTGTAACAGCAATGCAGGAAGACCAACCTCAACCCGTTGAGTTAAGTCAAGCAAGCAACATTGAGATCCTTTTAACAAAGGTTCTAGAGGCCATAGAGAAATCAACAGCTGAAATGCGCACTCTTTTGAACACCATAAGGAGTAATCAAAAAGAGATTTTGGCTACGGTCACTGCATCTACCATACCAGAGAAAGACAAAGGCATGGGCGGAGGATAGTCAAGCAAGATGTTGCACCAAGCTGAGTTACAGGCCAGCAAGTTACCAGTGGTCGCCGAAAATCAGCTAGTGGCGCTTACGGTCACTCCAACTAGAGGTGAAGGGTTGCCAGTCAAAGCGACCAAGTTGGGAGAAACTTCTCCCGTGAAGGTGCTTGGGGGGTAATCCACCAGGATTGACAGCCCCAATAAGGAGAAACAACTAGTGTCTACTTACCAGCCACCGTACAGAAGGGATGAGACACCGAGTGCTGCCATGCCTCTGGTGTCCATCAACCACAAGACCCCTGTTCAGCTCCACAGCCACACTGGACCAGCGACTCATCATCACCTATATGAAGAGGGAATGAGCTTATGGGGCAATGAGAATCTAGTGATCAATCAGATGCAGGCACTCCCAGGGAGTACAAGTCACTAGGCTGTTCAACAGCCGATGACCGTGGGTCACGCGATGTATGGGCATAACACTCAGGCGATCGATCATGTTACCAGGGATGCACTTTGTGAGATCACCCAAGAATTGTATGGCTCCGAGTTCAATCAGATTGTCTGACTCGAATTTAGGAAACCTTATCCTGAATTCATAGACAAAGTAGCCTTTCCCAAGGGTGTAAAAATCCCAGATTTCACATTGTTTTCTAGAGAAGATGGATAGTCTACATCGAGCATATAGCGAGGTTCACCACCCAGTGCTCAGAACTTTCTATCTACGACAATTACCAGTATCTGCTGTTGAAGTTGTCCCAAATTCGCTAACAGGAGCTGCTTTCTCTTGGTATGTGTCACTGCCAAGGGACTCTGTGTTTGGTTGGGCGGATATGACAAGAGGTTTCTATGCTCAGTTCTATAGAAGCGAACCTAAAGTCAGTATCTCAGATTTGTCCAGACTTAATCAGCGTGTTGGAGAGAGGGCGGATGACTTGATTGCCAGGTTCAAAAGGATGAGAAACAACTGCACAACCAATATTCCAGAGACCGAGTTTGTGAAGATGGCGCAAAAGGGTTTGAACCTGGAGCTGAGGAAAAAGTTTCAAGGGATGGACTTTAGAGACTTTTTCAAGTTGGCTATAAAGGTGGCAGAATACGAGGAGCTACTTAAAGAAGACCATAAGCTCAAAAAGCAGGTCATGGGGACCTATTTCAAGGAAGTCTATAACACTGAAGTGGAGGTTGTTATAGCTGCCGTATCTAATACTGGAAGAGTAGTTTACCCATACCTAGCAAAGATGCCTCCTGGAGTGCAACAAAACAACGACAAGAGGGGAAATAGGTACACTTTTGATGTAAATAAGACTTCAGAAATTTTTTATTATCTCATGAAAATTGACTTTATCTCTTTGCCGGAAGATCACGTTTTGCCTGCCAAGGAGGAGATGAAGGCTAAAGACTGTTGCACATACCATAATGCATGGACTCATTCTGCCAACATGTGTTGGACCTTCAGAAACGTGATTCAGGATCGCATCAACAGAAAGATTCTCAAGTTCCCAGAAGAAGCATTGCTCATTGACAAGAATCCATTCCCGACGGGGTCAATAAACGTAGCAAGTATTGATATGAGAAGTTGGCTTAACCAGAAAAGGAGGCAAGAGCATACGAATCAAGTGTGGAGGCCTAAAGGGTGGAACATGTAGAAAAGGAAAGACAGCCTCACCATTACTTATAAAAGGAAAGAGAGAATTAGTGCACTAGAGAGGATCAGTAGTTGGGTCACCAAAAATAACAGGGAAGTCAGTAATGAGGTAGCCATCAACACTGGCGGTCACACGAAATTTGTCAAACCACTGATGCCAAAGAAAGCTGGAGAGTGGATTCGGGTGGAAAGCAGAAGGAGTGATAAAAAGGAAATACTTACTGTTGCTCAGAAAAATGCTAAAACAAAGAAAAGAAGGTTGCAGGGAAAGAACTTGGCTAAGAGACTATTCCGGGAAAAAGAAGAACTAGAAACGAAACATCAAGTTCAGACTATGGCTCAGTTGGTGGAAAAACAACAGATGCTTGATAAGGGAAAGAAGTTAGTCAACATAACTAAGCAGATGGTGGAGCACTGTGAAGGAGAAATTCAAAGGAACAAGTTTCAAAGAAAGGTCAGAGAGGATGGTGGTATCGAGGATCAGGAAGAAAGTTACTTTAACATCGATGATGTCCTTGCGTATTACTTAGGAGTTGCTTCAGTGTTATTATCAGCTATTTTTCACCTATTTGATCCTGATGACGAGGCAAAAGACAGGCCGAGAGTTGAAGAAAAAGTTTTGGCTGCAGAAGAAGAACAAAATCCAATGGAGAAATTCTCAGAGAAAGCGCAGGACACCAAGGAGAGCAAAGCTCTGACATTTGACAAGCTGTTGATAGTGAATCACATTAAGCCACTGTACATAATGGCTTGCATCAATGGAAAGCTACTAAATAGAGTTTTGGGGTACAATGGAGTAGCTGTAAATGTGATTCCGTTGAAAGTGCTATTAAGACTTAGGAAAAAAGAAGAGGACATCATTGCTACAGACCTAATGGTGACTGCGGTGACCAGGGATGTAGCAAGGACTTTGGGAGTGGTTCCACTACAAATAACAGTGGGGAGTAAAGCATATGTGTCTACTTTCTTCGTAATCAACACTAACGCGAGTTACAAGTTGCTTCTAGACAAGGACCGGATTCACACAAATATGTGTGTGTTGTCCTCTCTTCACCAGTTCTTATTGTTCTGGCATGGTGACAACGTCGAAATGGTTAAGGCAGACAATAATCCTTTTATTGCTGAAGTCAATTTGGTAGACGCCTGCTATTACCACGAAGACATCACACCAATTACCTTTAAGGGACTGGACAAAGAAGGCAAGCCTACGCTAATGAAGTTCGCCAAAGACAAGCCTTTGCTACTCCAAGCAAGTGGTGCCAGTGAGAAGAACAAAAGCATCAGGCCTCTTAAGCTGATGGAAGAAGACGTTGGCCAGCCAGGCCAATGATTGCTCAAGGAAATAGAAAAAGGTGGCCAGTGGCTGCAAGGGTCACCCAGGAAGCAATTTTGCAGCAGGCCAAGAAACAACCAGTGGTTAATCATGAAATGGAGATGTTTCGGACATAGTTAGTGTATGAAGGAGAAATCCCAGAAATAGTAAGAGATGAAATAAATTTGGAGGAGCTACAAGTCACACCATCTAAAATGGAAGATGAGAGACTCCAAGTGAAGGACTCTCTAGAAGAAATCAACTTGAATTCTGCCAAGGATCCTAAAGTGACATATATCAGTGGCCTTGTTGGTAAAGAATTACGCGAGGAGATAATCAAGCTGCTTCACGAGTACAAAGACTGTTTTATATGGGATTACAAGGACATGTCAGGGTTAAGTCGGAGTTTAGTAAAACACCGACTGCCTATCAAGCTTGAATTTCGTCCCTTTCAGTGACCAACCAGGAGGTTGTCCAAGGAAGTCGAGATGAAGGTGAAAGAAGAAATGGAAAGACTTCTTAAAGTAGGCTTTATTAGACCAGCTAAGTATATCGAGTGGCTGGCAAATATAGTCCCTGTAGTCAAGAAAAACGGAAAAATTAGAGTGTACAGAGATTTTTGAAACTTAAATGCCACCACACCCATAGACGTATAAGTAATGCCGGTTAGTGACATGTTTATTGATGCCACAGCCAACCATGAAATATTAACATTTTGGGATTGTCTGGCTATAATCATATCAAAATTGTCGAGGATGACATTCATAAGATAGCGTTCCGGTATCCAGGGGCAATCGGTACATTCAAATGGGTTATGATGTATTTTGGGTTAAAGAATGCAGAAGCGACTTATCAAAGAGCTATGAACCTCATTTTTCATAATATTATTGGGAAGATTGTCGAAGTCTATATCGATGATGTGGTTATCAAGTCCAAAAAACAAAGTGACCATGTAGAGCATCTTAGGCAGGGATTCGAGAGACTAAGGAGACATTAGCTTAAGCTCAATCCGCTAAAGTGTGCCTTTGGAGTCAGAGTTGGAAATTTTCTTCGATTCCTGGTCCATCAAAGAGGCGTAGAGGTCGATGACAACAAGGCTAAAGTAATAGCGCAGGCAGAGCCTCGTAAAAACAAAAAGGAGCTGCAAAGGTTTCTGGGTCAGATTAATTACCTAAGGAGATTTATCTCGAACTTGGTAGGCAAGACAAAGGTCTTTTTGGAATTGCTCAAACTAAAGAAAGAAGAAGAGTTTCTATGGGAAGACAGACACCAGCAAGAATTCAATAAGATAAAGGAATATTTGTCTTCTCTACTAGTGCTCATGCCATCAAGGAAAGATCATCCCCTTTGTTTATACTTAGCAGCATCAGAAACCTCAATCGGGTGTGCTTTAGCTCAGAACAATAGTAAAGGTAACAAGCAGGTTATTTATTATTTGAGTAGGACCCTCAAACACGCTGAAGTTAGATACTCTCCGATTGAGAAAGTATGTCTGGCTTTATATTTCGTGTGTACTAAGTTGAGGCACCATATGACTAGAAATTTGGTGTTCGTGGTGTCCAACACTAATGTGATCAAGTACATGTTGACAAGGCCGATTATCACCAGGAGAATAGGAAAGTGGGTTATTGCTTTAGACGAATTTATTCTCTAATTCCTACCTTAGAGGTCTGTGAAAGGACAGGCTATCGCAAATTTTCTGGCTGACCATCTGAGTGTAGAGGTCCCTGACATTGAGGAGCCTGATCTGAACGTGTTCTATTTAGAAAGAGCTCTGTGGATCTTAAAGTTTGATGGGTCCAGCACAAACAAGGCCGCTGGGGTAGGAGTTATTATCATATCCCCAGCAGGTATCAAAACTACGCTCTCCTTTAATCTCAACTTTCCATGCACTAACAATCAGGCTGAGTATGACGCTCTAATAATTGGGTTGGAAATCCTCAAAGAATTTGGTGCCAAATACTTAGCCATATACGGGGATTCGCAACTGGTCATTAGACAACTAAACGGTGAATATAAGTGTAGTAGTTTCTCTTTGGTATTGTACTTTGCTGCTACGGTTCAATTATTAGACGATTTTGAGTGCATGGATTTATTCTACATTCCACGAGAAGACAATTGGGAAGCGGATTCAATGGCTAGGGTGGCCTCTAGAGTGAAAATGTCTGATGAGTTGATGCATAAGTTTGTCCTTGTCCAGAAGAAAAATCATCCTTCCATTGAAGGCCAAGGGATGCCAGTGGATGTGTTTAACACCAATGTAAAGTGTGCTGGTGACTGGAGAAGCTTTATCAGAGAATATTTGGAAAACCCAATAGGAAGGACATCCTATAGAATCAAGATGCAGGAGCTAAATTATCTTCTAGTGAAAGGCATTCTGTATAGGAAAGGTGCCGATGGCATCCTCCTTAGATGCTTAGGTCCAATAGAGTCAATGGAAGTTTTGAAACAAATGCATGAAGGTGTGTGCAGCGCTCATCAATCTGGAGAGAAAATGCGTTAGTTGATTCATAGACATGGTTACTACTGGCCTCGCATATTCGATGACTGTTTCAGGTATGCTAAGGGCTGTAAGCAGTGTCAAAGGCATAGGAAAATCCAAAGACTACCAGTCGTAGAATTGATAAGTATAATCAAGCCTTGGCCTTTCCTTGGCGGGCCATTGACCTTATTGGAAAAATTTGCCCAAAGTCATCTAAAGGCCATTCTTTTATCATAATGGCTACGGATTTCTTCACCAAGTGGGTGGAGGCTCTACCGATGAAGAAAATCGAACAGAAAGAAGTCATTCAATTTATCAAGGAAAGTTTGATCTATAGGTTTAGGATTCCCAAGTCAATTACCACTGACCAAGGGACAATGTTCACTAGAGAATTCGCAGAGGATTACGGTATTAAATTACTAATGTCAAGTCCTTATTATCCTCAGGGAAATGGACAAATTGAGGCCTCAAATAAAGTCATAATCAACATTTTATAGAAGATGATGGAGGATAATCCTAGGGATTGACATAACCTCTTCTTCGAGACTCTATGGGCATACAGGACATCGAAACGAAGCATGACTGGGGTGAGCCCATTTTCATTGACTTTCGGACATGATGCTGTATTACTTATGGAAGTAGTGGTCCCCTCTTTAAGGGTTTCATGGCAAAATAATTTGACCCCAGAGGACTACTCGCAAGCCATGATGATGGAGCTAGAGGAGTTGGACCACGTGAGAATCGATGTCCTCAATAGGATGGTTCTACAGAAAAAGGTGGCTAGAGCCTACAATAAGAAAGTAAGAAGAAAGAACTTTGATGAAGGTGATTTGGTCTGAAAATTGGTACTACCCATTAGAAGTAAAGACCGGGTATACGAGAAATGGTCAACGAACTAGGAAGGGCCATTCAAAGTCCACAAAGTATTGCTTGGGAATGCCTACTGGTTATCAAGTCTATTCAGAGAAACTCACAGCAACTACATTAATGGAAAATACTTGAAGAGATATTATCCCACTATATGGGAAAATATTCAAAAAGAGTAGGATTTAAATGCACGCACCAATGGGCGGCCACTGATAAAAATTTTGTGAAGTAGGCTACCCAATTTTGTGTAAGAGTAATTGGTTTAGCGTAAGGACATGGAATAAAATTTTGACTCGTCATTCATTTATAGTAAATTCAAGTTTGAACAATACGAGGCCAAATGTAAAATTCTTCGAAAAAAATAAGCCACTTATAAAGCAGGCTAAACAAGCAATCCACGAAGGTTTTACAGAAATGAATATTGGGTATGGCGGATCTCATCCCACTAAACTAGACAGTCATGAATTGTTCGCTTAGCTCCCCTCATATTAGAAGAACAAGCCATAATGGAAGCATAGAGTTTGTTTAGCTCCTCACCACTTTCGGTGGCTTCTGCTTTTTCACTCTTAAGGCTTCCTTCTTACCCACCAACGAGACCCAATGCCCAGACACTTCTTGCTGGACAGCAGCAACCTTCCCTTGAAGTTCTTCAATCTCCTCCTCCCAAGCTTTTATTTGAGCAATGTGGTTGTCGACTGCCAGCTTAGACTGCTTGATATCCTCTAAGAAGGTCTCCACTGATTTCTTCTAGAGACCGTAGGAAGTGTTCAGAACCTGAAAGTGACCCATTTGGCGATTGGCATCTTCCCTCTAGCTAGAGCAAGCTGAAAATTGGGCCCTCGGGCTACTAATTCTGCCTTTCAAAGAGTTCAACACCACCTTCTTGGTGGCCAAGAGATTCGAGGGCAGCAGAACCTCCATAGCTTGAAGGGGCTCCTGCAAAGTGGTTTCATCCAAGGAATCAAAATCAAAGGAGAAGAAAACCCTCACCTTTTCCTTAGCAGTAGCCGCTTTCTCTGGAGACACTACAATGGGGCAGTGGAAGGAGGATCGAAGACACTTAAGTCCATCGCAACCAAGGGTTCCTCCCAAGAGAGCTCCTCCTCCAATGCGGCACTAATGGAAGCTAGAGCCTGCAAAGAGTAAAGACTAGTCAGTAGGGTTGTTACTAGCATAAAGGAAGAAGGAGTTTAGTAATACTAGATCCATACCGTCTTTGGAGAGGAAGCCTAGTCATCGGCAGTTCCGGTGTTCATAATATTCTGGGTGACCATAGCTTCGGTGTCTTGTTGGTCTCCAGCAACTTCCAAACCCCAGGTGGTCTCATGGAAGCTCAGGACTTCCTCCTCTTTACCTGTCCCCTCTGAACCCTCATCACTGGTGACCTCCAGGGTACTAGTGACTGCCTTAAATTTTGGTTGACCAGCCATTCTTCCAGATTTGCAGGAGCCAACAAAAGCAGTTTTCTTCTTGTCCAATGTCTCTTTAGCTTTGACACTGGAGGAGACTTTGGCTTGCTTAGGTGTTTTCTCACCTGAGGGAGCTGCAGACCAAAGACAAAATTAGAGAGAAATAGAGAAAGGAAGAGAAGGAGAGAAATGGTGATTACCTTGATTAGCCTTGTGAACCTTGCTTTTGGCAGAAGCAGCAGACAATTTCCCTCTAAAATCCAAGGGATAGAGGACACCTGAAAACGAAGGAGAGAGGTAAAGCATCAGCATATAGTACTGGATAAGTAAAAAGGAAGGTCAGAGAGTTACCAGAGGTTCCTTGAGCAGGCGAGGAAAGAATGAAGGTCTGGGAAATATTCTGCCACCAGGAATCGAAGGAATTGGTCATCGAGGTTGGATCACTTTCAACACGAACAATCAGGCTAATTCTGGTTTCCGACAACTTCTCCTGTCGCCTCTCCATAAATCCTTTGATTTCAGCCTCTAATAAAGAGACACTACTGCCATCTGGCTTGGAGAGACGCTAAATAGCGTTCGGACAGCCCTATGTCAAACCAAACTAATGGCACCACAGTTGCAACATATAGATTTCGCAGTAGACCCCTAGCTAGTTGCCACCTCCCTTCAGCATAACAGAGGTCCCACTTAAAAGATGCCGAGCCTCACAAACCATACACCAATCCTTTTCATGCTCCTCGAGCATACTAGACACATGCCACTGTAAATGTACCAGGAGAACATCCTATTCCTCACCGTGATCAAAAAGAAACATAGGAGGGCACCCTGTCCCCTCAAGTTCAAAAAATACCTAACCACCTCTTCCTGAGGAAAAGGGCAGGGGCAATAAGAACCTGCAATCCCAAAGGTAACTTTATTCCTCCAAATAGTGGCCGAAGAGCGCAGAGCTGGGAAATGCAGAAGGAGCCATAGCTGGAGAAGCCAAGCAGATGGAGGTAGCTCCTTAAATGGCTTCGAGACCTGTTGACCCTGTTGGAGTGCGAGGACCAAGTTCTTGGTATCCTTGGTAAGTCTTTCGGCTGGGTATCAAGTAATATACTTAGCAAACAAGTACCACATTAGAGCCAAGTTTTGACCTGGCAGGTCCAAGTCTTTGGCTTGCCTCACCACCTACAAGAGAGAAAAATGAGTAATTAGAGGTGCTGAAAAGCAGAGGGGAAGCAGGCAGTATCCAAGTTAGGAGACACTCACCCCACTGAAGGAAGAAGCGGTAGGCAAAGAAACCAATGCATCCTCTAAAGAGCTATCTTCTTCTGGGAAAACAGGAGAAGCAGCCTCCTAGCCCCGCAAAGGTAGGCCAGTAATTGCTACCACATCCCGTAAGGTCGCCGACATCGGACCATAGGGAAAGAGGAAAGAATTGCAGCCATGACTCTAGAAATGAAGGGCTCCCATGATCAAGTCCCTGTCAAAATACTGTTGGTGTAGGGACAGCTCAATGAGATCAGCAACACCAGCCTGCTTCTAGCGACTCTCAAAGTGTGGCCGTAAGGTGGCCACCCAAGCTCCATACTCCGACGCATTTGGGATTCACGTTCATTGTTTACTAGACGCGGCGAAGGAATTGTGATGGAGAAGAAGGGTTTCTCCCTTAAGTAGCGGAAAAGGCATGCCCGGAGGAGTTAGGGAGGATGGAGAAATAGTCAAGCACTGTCGAGAGTCACCTTGAATAATAAAAGATGTTTAGACTGAAGGAAATTTTGAAGGGCAAGGAGACACAAAAGAGAGGCATATACCTGTTCGGTGACCAAGTTTGTAGATGCAGGGAGAGCTAGAGGGCTTTCCGAGTCTGCAATACAGAAATGGGAGGTCAGTTTTTAAAGAAATTTTGGCAGAGTTTCCCCTGTAATTGGGAGTTCTTAAAAATATCTACAAGCAAACACACTCCTAAAACAAACCCTAGTACTCACTACACCAACCAAGCAACAACACCCAAACTCTCAAGGTCACCAGAAACCACAGTACTCACCAGAAAGTACAATGGTCAACTAAAATTGAAATGATGGAGTTCGAGAAGATTCGTACTTGACATCTTGGTGAGCGATTTGCAGAGCTTTTGACGGAAGAAAGAAGAAAATTGATAGTGTTTCTGGAGAAAGACGTAGTTTGTTAGGGTTAACAAAAGTAATAGAAATGAAGAAGAGAAGAAGGAAGCGTAGGCTTACCGATGGGTGGTGATGGCGACGGAACTCTTTCAGACGACTTGGCTTCAATGATGTTAAAAAGCGAAATACTGAGAGATTGTTCGACGGTGGTGACGGCGGCAGAATGACAGGTGCACAATTCGAAGAGGAGAAGAAGCTTTGGGGGGAAGTTTCTAAAAACTGTTTCTTCAGGTGGTTAATGAAAGGCAAAGAGTAGTCCTTAAATATTGACGGCACTTGAATCTTTTGAAAACTGAAGAGTTTCTGTTTTAAAAGGGAGCATTGTATGGGTTCTGCCTCGGGTTTGCTATTTGGCATGATATCCATTAGAGAACCTTTTGAAATTTTGATGTCCATGTCCATTCAATAACTTATGTCCGGATGGCCATCATAGGGATCTACTTGAGTTATTACCAATCATAGGAAGAGGACCGTTGGATATAACCTTGTCAGGAATTGAAGCGGAAAAAGTATCCAAAGGATATAACCACATATTTAAAGACCACCATAGGGCTTATGAATACAGGGGGCAAATGTTTATACCGAAAAATGAGTTCGCCCCACTTTTACTGTTTTGGGCCGAAAACCCAAAGCCAAAAGAGAGCCCATGGTTCGAAGTCCAAAAGAAGTCCATTGACCTTGGCCCATCAGATTTCAGTGTCCATCAGAGAAAGACGTAGTAGAGTTGAAGTTGAATTGGAAGTCTAAAAGTCCATGTTTAAAGAGGAGATAAGAGGATAAGATGATAGACATCAGTCTAAACGCTATCTCCATTGGATAAGATAGAGTTTTATCCAACGTTTGTCTTTATCTAATGGGATAAAATTTTATCAAGATTATGAGTTCAATTGCAGTAGGACACTCAACATCTTTGTCAATAAATAGAAGTTTGAAGCAGAAAAAAGTATCCAATCTCTAACATATAAAAAGCCTAGCATCTCAGAAAATCTTTGAACCTTTTAGCTTATTTCTTTTTCGGCAATTCTTCTATTTTCCCTAACCTAGCCTTTTCTTTTCAATTATTATTAGTTATTTTCAATTTCTTAGTCATTAAGTTTTTCCGATTTGTTTACCAATAAAGCAAAGTTCTTTCTGTTAGATTTTTGTCCCTTTTCTAGCAATACACAGTCGTTTGATTTGAGTCAGATTACGAGGCGCAATCTTTTTCCTTAGTTCTTTAATTTGGAAATAATTTAAATTCTTGACACACTCGCAAACCGAACAAAGGGCTACGTATTGTCCCTTAGTCAAATAAAGGCTAAACACCTACCCCAAATCAGTCATATCTTCCAAACCACACTTCCAATTCACACAAACTATGGTTTTTAGTAATAATATTGTTTGTCTTCTTTTATTTTAGTTTTTCTGTTTTTTTAATTTGATATTTCTTTTTTGGTTTTGAATTTCTAATTTTCAATTCCATGTTTTAATATTTTTTTGGCTTTTTAAAGTTTTTCTCGCTTAAAAGAAAAAATAAAAGAAATAATTAGAAAAAGAAGATGAAGGTAAAAATCAAAAGAAATAAGAATAAAAAGAGAAATGAATTAAAATCAATAAAATGTAAACAATTAAACAAAACCAAAAACAAAGAATAAAATGAAGCTATAATAAAATTGTGTGTTAGATAAATGGGTTAACTATGTGTTAAAAGTTGCAAAAATAACATAAAAAGGGAAAATATATAAAAAATTTAAGAAAAATTAAAAAGAAAATGAATATTTTTTGTTATTAAATTTCCAAAACTGAGGACTTTAAAAAATAGAGAAAAGTTCTTTTTTTGGGTGCTTAAATTATAAATTATTTATTTTTTGTTAGAAATTTTCCATGATTCTTATAAATTAATTTATAATTTTTCTCCTTTTTTTATTGGAGTTTTTTTAATTACAAAACAAATATTATGATCATAGCCGTTAGATTTTCGACACTACAGGATTTTTCGAGTCCGACGAAAATTTTCAAAAGAATATGTCAGAACAATTTTCGACGGAAACTCCATCGGAAAAAGTTCGATCAGAACTCAGCAACCATTTCTGACAAAAACCACCATCAAAAAATTTTCCAACGGAATTTCATATCAAATATCTTTCTGATGGAAATTTCCATCGGCAATTCAAAATATAGAACCCCCTATTCTCTTTCAGCAACGGAAACAAAGCCAGCCTTCCAAAACTTCTTTTTGTCGATTCCCAAAACATCTTCATGCCAAAACCACCCCCTATCCTACCACCTTTTTACCGGTGATAGCAGCTTCTGGCACCAGAGTTGGTCCTTTCCTTCTCCTTCACTTCTCTCTCTTTACAAGACTCTCTCTTTCTCTCTCTCTCTCTTTATAAGGTTCTATCTCTCCCTCTTTTTCAAATGTTATCATTTTTGCTTGTTTTTGTTGTATTTTGAATGGGTATTATGAATTTGTTGTGTTATTTTCATGGGTGTTCATTCAATTTAAATTAATTTTGAATTTCAATTAGTATTTTTCAATTTATGTAAAACTTGAAATTAAATGGGTATATTGTGATTTGATATTGTAGTAAAGATGATTAATTAGAATTCAATTATTTTGGCATAATGTTGTTATTAACTCAAGAATTTTAGTTAATAATTATATAAATATTGTGATTTTTTACCATTATTTGTTGTAATGCGAAGGGTAACAATGAACTTGTAGTTATTTATGAATGAGTAATGTGAATTGCTGTTCAAATTAAATGTGTGTTTATTCATTATTTGAATTGAAATGAGCGTTTTTCAATATATGTTAATTTTGAATTTTAATAGGTTTATTGTGATTTGATATTCTATCAGAGATGGATAATCAGAATTTAATTTTTATGTTTTACTTTGTTTTAAATTCTAGGTTTTGGAGTTAACAATTTTATGGATATTATGAATTTTTATTTTTATTTTTTTAATATGACTAGGTATTGTTTAACAAATGTTAAATTAGATTTCTTTGTTGATGGGTATTTGTTTAATATATGTGGATTTTAAAGTGAATGAGTTGTATTGTGATTCAATATGTGACTTGAAATTTAATTTTTGGGTTTCACGTCTTTGTCCTAGCTCAACAGTGTCAACAAGTCCTTTATACAAGAATGTCTTCTTTAAAAAAAGATAAAGATATGTTGTTATCATTTAATCCATCACTTTGTTAAGGGTTATTCAATGGTTTCATGATTGACATGTTACATTTTTTTTTTCAAAGGTTCACAAATCAAAAGGCTGCTAAGAGAATTTCAATGTCAATCAAGAGTGATTTCAAGTATCCATTATGTCAATGGTTAGACTTGAAAGAGCATAAGGAATGGCTACCGATGCCTAAAATGTGATTCAAGGACTTCACGGTAATGAAATTGTTTGTGTTATTTTGAAATTTTTATGCTATCTTGTTATAATGACCAAAATTAATATAGGATGAATTTTGGTGGCCAGCCAAGAAAGATTTTGAGGCTCATTTCAGCCTTAAAACAATTCCTATAATACTAGTTGATGGGATTTTGGGTGTAAATGTGGTGGCAAACAGACTGATTAGGACTTAGGTTGATTGGAGAAGTTGTGGTCAGATTTTGGTGAATAGGTTCTAGTGGGAATAATCTAATTGTGTATAAATTTTGGATCTACAGGATGAGAATTTTGGGAAAAGATCTTCATGAAAGTTGTAGGGTTTTCTGTCTAGTTTCCAGAAATATAAAGTTTGTATGAATTGGATGTGTGGTTTGGAAGATATGATTGATTTAGTGCTGGTAGGTCGAATCTGACGATAAGATGTAGTTAATGTAGAAAACGAAATTGTCTGATTGTAGATGAATTCTGGATCGATGGGATGGGAATTTTAGGGAAAGGTCTTTCCTATATTGAATCTGCATGATATGGGCTTAAATCACTTACATTGAAACTATTGGACACATTGTAGGAATTGGGCAGGTCAATCTTGTATGCGTTAGGCCCAATTTTCGTCAAAACCTTGAATGGACCATCAGCCCTGTTACTTAACTTAGACTTCCTCTTGCTTAGGAATCTTTCTTTCCTCAAATGAACCTGGTTGGGTCGATCGTGCTAGGCCCAAGCCCAGACTTAGAATGGCGTATGGGCTGATCGGCCCATACCTTGATGATTGACCTAATTCCTGAAGATATACTATATAAATCCATTACCTCATCATGAAAAAGGTACGACTTCCGAGAACCCTAGTATTCTTTATTCACTAGCCGCCAAAACCCTTAAAAAAGACTAACTTGAGCATCGGAGGGGCCTATCGACAGTCAACCCCCGGTGTGCCTTATTATTTTGCAGGTATTTTTGTGCCAAACTCAACCAATCCCATGGATCCTGACAGCAGTGCCCAATCCCACTAAAATCAGACAGAACCAGATGGCGCCCACCGTGGGGCCCGGCATCAGGGCACCACGTCCAGAAGCACTCAGATCAGTCAGGCGGCAGCAACAAATCCTGATGTAGCCGCTGTTGCGGCACTTGCACTAAAGCGAATGGGTTTGCGACTACCCGCCGCCCTTCCATCGCCGCATTCTGATCACCAGACACACCCTCCGCCCATCATCCAAAACCCTAGCATAAACGAGCTACCCCCTCGACACTCACATCAGCATGATCAATCGCAACAATCCCAAAACCAAGACCAAGAAGCGCAAAGCATGGCCCTAGAGGATGACATTAGAACCAGTTCACATGCTCACACCCAATATCCCCTCAACACGAATCCTCCTGCACCACAACAATCATTACTTTAGAGTGACGAATCCTATATTAACTTACTCAACTATCTATATATGTCAATTCACTCCGGCCACAGAATTTCAAATGTCAATTCACTCTGGCCAGAGAATTTCAAAAATCATTACTAATCAAGAATAGTAGTATATTGACTTACTCAACTATCTACATATGATTCATACTGTATCCAATTACTACCGATTGAATTATCCTAGGATGATTCATAAGTAGCATCAAAACACAGTAATTCCTACACTAGATACCTTGGTCATCTCAAGTCTAAGGATCAATTATACAACCATCATTATGAGATAATCCACAGACACACAAGTAATGTTCCATTCAGAATTCTCATAATCAGTTGAGTTCAATGAACTTATTCTCTATAAGCACTCACATATTTGTTTAAGTGTCTCCACATTTTAATCTATGAGATCAATTAGTTTTTTTATAAGAAAGAAACAAACATGTGCCAGTCTAACCGTTTCATCAATATCCCGTCTTGATGAAACTACGACTAGGAACATTTAGGAATAATATATAAAAAATGCAATTCGAATCTCATAATTATAATCGCATTATAATTTCTAATCGTATAATAATTATTCCATGGATTTTATCTTTATGATTAATAATTAAATAATTAACAAATACAGAAAGATGAAGACTACATATTATTCAATGAAATCTTTATATGTGTTTTCATTGTTTCATTTTTTAATCAATTTGAAAATAGTACAATTTATTGTATTGTTCTCAAAATAATCATGTATTATAAAATTGAATTTTATTTTTTATAAGATGTATTGTAAGTTTATTTTCTTAAGTTTTGATGTTGTACCTTAATTACATGGTAATGAGTTAAAGATGTTTATATTTTCTTTTGAATTTTTTTCCTATGAGCAAAATTATTAAGATGCGATTGTTTCTTTTGAAAATATTAAAATAATAAAGTAATTTGGCAAGTTAACTTTCCTCGTGGGATCGACTCTTATTTCCGTATATCATTGTTTAATAAATTGAAAGTAAATAAAGATTTAATTTTATAAGCCTAACGACATGTATCAAATTTTGACGTCATTACCAAGGAAAGTTTTATTTGCTTAGTTTGTTTATTTTTATTTTTTATTTATTTTAACCATAACTAACAATTCTTTTATTTTTGAAGAAAATAGGTAAAGAGCGGAGTAGGTGATTTTATTAAATTAAGAGACAGAAAATAAACAAACTTACAAATCAAATTGGAAAAGAAAGAAATAATGACAGAAATGGCTAAAGCTACCTTGAACCAACTTTCATAGCCCAGCTTAGAAGATCAAACTTTAAACATCGTCGTCCCAGTTTGGAAAATTTCAGTTAAATTCAAGTTTCTTAAATTTGTTGCCTAAATTCTATAGATGTGTAAGTGAGAATCCTCATAAACATTTAAAAGAATTTTGGGTTGTTTGTTCTACTATAAGACTTGAAGGAATTGATGAAAACAAGTGAAATTACGTTCTTTTCCATTTTCTTTACAAGATTTTGTTAAAGATTGGTTATATTATTTGCCTCCTAGATCTATAAATATCCTTTCTTGAAAAATATTTTATACTAGTAAAACTGGGTCTATTAGAAAATAAATATATGAAATTAGACAAAACATGAATGAGTTGATATGAATATTGGGAAAGTTTTAAAAGATTGTGTACTTTTTCACCACATGATACCACCATGATAGTCGCAACTAGTGGTGAGGCATTAGACAAAACATGAATGAGTTGATATGAATATTGGAAAAGATTTAAAAGATTGTGTACTTTTTCACCACATGATACCACCATGATAAATGCAACTAGTGGCGAGGCATTAGACGATTAAAATAATGTACAAGCTAGACAGTTAATCTTTAAAGTGGCTGAAAATTCACAACAATTTGGAACTAAAATCGAGATTAATCAAGTTAGTAGAGTTAACAAAAAAATGTTAACGCCATTCATGATCAATTAAAGGAAAATTCTCAATAGTTGCTCATTTGGGCACTTTAGTGCCGAAACTTATCCTTGGTGGTAGTACCCAAGCTCCCACTTGTGGAATTTGCAATGATTTTGCTCTTACTACTTATACATTTCCTTCTTTGTAGGTTCAAGGTGTGAATGTTGTAAGTAGTTATCTAGGAAAAACACAGGAGAATTATGACCCTTTTTCAAACAAATACAATGAGGTTTAGAAAGATCATCCAAAATTTAGATATGGACCTAGGACAAACATGCCTAATTTTGTTAGTAACTAAAATAATCCAAGACCTTCTTTTGTACCTAACCCACCTGAAAACTAACCCACTGGTCAATCTTTAGAGGATATAGTGAAACAATTGGATAAACAAATTGAGCAAGTACATATATAGGGGGTAGAATATCAAAAGAAGATAAATGCACATCTACAACACATAGAGACTCAAATAGGACAAATTTGCACCAGTCTAAGCAATGTACAAATCCAATTATCTAGGAAATTGCCGACTCAAACCATACCAAGTACTAAAGAAAATGCTACCTCAATATTTTTCAAGAGTGGGAAAGAATTGGGTGAATGTAAAGAAAACAAAAGAATTTTTTTTGAAAAAATAAAATGAATTAATAAGGAAACAGATTTTTTACAACATTATCCTATTACAAGAATAACAAAATCAAGCCGAACGATATCGTAACAAAGAGCATATATTCCACTTGTATCAAACATCAACAAGTGAACTCCTCTTGGAATTTCCCAAAACACATTATTAGAGTTACCCCAAAGCTTCCCCCGTTAAAGAGCCCCAAGCAATTTCCAAATTAGGGCTTGACTATTTCATTAACTCTTTCTCTAGACGATTAAGGAGGTACATGATTTTTATCTTGAACGTTGATTTTAATCAAACTTCTCTAACTAGGGCTATTTGATGGGTTTTCCACAAGTTCTAAGATCTGGTTAATCTTCCATCGTATGAGTTCTAAACTTTATAACAAAGAAGGATGTAAATGAAAAGGCATTAAGACCTCATGAAGGAGAGATCCCATAATGTAAGTGCTTCCCTTTTAGATTCCTACAACTTTTGTGTATGTGGTTAGGCAGAAGAAATGACTTAGATGAACTGGGTGTTCTTGGAGATTCGTTAGAGTCTCTAAGAAGTAACTAGTTTCTTACTGCATTTCTTCTCCATTTGATTTATGACCAATTGTTCTCTGATATTGTTAGAGATAATATCTATGATTGAATGTATATCTCTTTCTCTTTCTACAAACCTTCTCTTATTTCTCTCCCTCTAGATCTCCTAAATGCATGTTGTTATGACAACCATGTAAACATCCTTGTCATGTTTGGATACATAGTTCAGTAGTATCTCACGGATTATACCATTCAAGTTTCTTTGATAGTAGTTAAGAGAACATAGAGAGGTAGTTTGATACCATATTCTGTTAAAGAATTCACAATTTAAAAATAACTGGTCTCTGTCTTCTTCCTCAAGGTTGCAAAGTATGCACCTTTTAGAGGAGGAGAGGAATTTTAGTCTCTTCATAGTGCTAAATCTGTCCTTCATTGCTAACCAGCTCAGAAAGCTAGCATTTGGCTTGATAGTATTATTTTAAATTAGCTTACACCAACTAATTCTTATGTTTGTCTCGTACTTTAGTTGTTTAGCCTATCTATTTGCGATGCCTTGAAACAACTAGCTCCTTCCATAGATATGCGTCCTCTCCTCCATTGACTCTATAATGTGGTATCGACAAAGTTCTAATCTCCTTTTATGAAAGGTTCTAGTTGCCATTTTCCAATTAGTTCTTTGATTTTAGCTTTTTTTGAGAGTCTATCCAGCATCTTATTAGCTATCGGATTGTGAATTATTGCTCCTTATCCAGTCCAATTGTCATGCCATATTGAAACTCGATCCCCTGCCCCTATCTTACAAGTGATCTGGTGTTAAACTTCCTCCCCCAATATAATAATTTGGTTAAAGAACCATGAAAAACTATCTTTTGGTTTAATAGACCATATACTACCACCCATTAAGATATAGCTATTCACCCATCTAATCCATAAAGATTCCTTTTCACTCAAAATTGTCTATAACCTTTTCACTAATAAGCATTTGTGGCTTCTTCCAATTGACTCCAACCTTAGCCCTTCTGAAGCTTTTGGTTGGCATATGTGAGTCCAACTGACCTTAGCAATTCCTCTTTCTCCTTTCCTCTTAGTAATGTGAGCAAGACCATAGACCATCGAGTAGGACCAGGCGAAGAGATAGCCATGCCAGAAGGGCCCATTACCAAAGCTAGGACCAAGAGACTTAA
>JAOSBO010193014.1:0-20197 GCA_027563915.1 Erythroxylum rotundifolium | reverse complement strand
TTCTCCTTTTAGTTTATAATTTTTTAAACTATCTTCTTTAGCCAAAATTAAATTATTATTATATCTATTAGAGCTTAGTTGTCTAGTCAGAGGATGACTGACAACACTATTATTAGTAAAAGATAATCTAGGAGGAACATTATTTGACAACATTAAGGGTTTATCTTGTAAATTTAAATCTAAAGGTCTAGATTCTGTTTCTTCTATCTTTGGTAAAGTAGGCATTTGTATCTAACAAACTTCATTAAATAAATAGGGAAAGTCTATAGTATCTTTTATTACAAAGCAATCAGAATGATGTGTATTTGAAATAGCATAAGAAATTATATATGTTATCGAATAAGGCCTATTTTCTTGTCTAAAGAAATCTTTCCTTTTAAAGTCTTGTATTAAACTTAGGGTTTTATCAAAATCTTTATCTTGTATATGATAAGATATTCGTGGATAAATATTAAACTTTAATTTTCCATATTGTAGATTTCCTCTAAGAATGCCTAGACAAGCTTCTTCTCTATTTATTATTCGATTATCCATTATTGCTAATACTATAGGTGTATCTAATCATTCTTTAAATGTGGATTTTATTATTATTTGTATGGCACCTATGTGTATCCATCCAAGTGTATTTCTTATCTCAGGCTTAATTTTTTGTAATTTTTCTTGAATATCTTTTTTAGCTAAAAGAGGTATCATTACTTTATTAGAAGTAATAGATACTTCTAAAGCTCGTTCTTGGATATTTAATCCGTAAAATAGATTATGATGTCGAGGTTTTATGCCTAGTCTTTGTGAAGTACTAACTTTAAATCCAGAATAATTAGATAATGAAAAGTTTTCATTTTGAATCTGTTTTAATTTTCTTTTATTAATTAATATTTCTTGTCTACATTCTCCAGCTTGTTCTATTTGATTATCTATTACTGGTTCAATACTCTGATTATTTATATTTTCTACCTCCATTTATTTAGTATCTTCTTCAGAGGTATATTCAGTATCAGTTATGATAAAAATACTTTCATCGGAATCAATATTAAAATCATCTATTCTTATAAATTCTCCAGTATTTATCATATCTTTAATATCGCTATCTATTTCTATTTTGTTTTTATTTTTCTGATTCCTTTTGGGACAATTATTAGCATAATGGCATATCTGCTTACAATAATAGCATCAACATTCTTTAGGGTTTGTTTTCTTTCTTTTATATGTAGGTTTATATATCCTTTTCTTTTATAATATCTGACCTTTCGTTTCCTAAAATGAGGTTTTCTACATTTATATTGTTTTTTCTTCTTATATTTTCGTTTTATCTTTCCATAATAATATGGACTATCACATCCTATCATTATTGGCATTTTCGGTTTATCACAACATAAAGAAATTCTCTTTCTTAATCCTTTTGTGGCTTTGGCCAAAATTGCATTAGCACACCAATTACTTAATTTATCTCTAACATGTTCTATCCTTTTTCCTAAAGTATCAATGTTTCCAGGATTATAAGTTTCTATCAGTTTTAATCCCCAAGGGTCTGGAATTTTAGCAAAAAAAAAAAAGGGTAAATAATTACTTGTATGTGTTACCTGATTATAAATATGATAATAATAGTCTTGAAAAACACAAATATATCTTTCTATTTCACATATATCACACAATTGTAATCGCATCAATGCATTAGTATATCTAGTTATTGTATTAGGATCTTTAACATATTTTTCCTTCTCCATGAAATTCTAATCTAAAAGTTTCTACTACTCGGGTTATAAAATTATCAGGATCCGAATAAATTGATTGTTTAGTATCTTCGTTTATGTTTTGCCAAAATTGTTGGGCACTATTTAATAGAGTTTTTTTCCATGAATCCTTTAGTTGTTTCAAAATCCATTTTATTTACAACAATAGCTATTCTTAAGGCAGTTTCCCATTTATCAATTGCTTCTTCAATGTTAGCAATGCAATCTAAATCTAAATAAATTCCAAATGGATTTATTGTATCTGCTTTCATTTTTTCATAAGGGGTGTATTTATCTGAACTAGTTCCTAAACTAGATAATCTAGAACTTGATTATCTGAACTAGTTCCTAAACTAGATATCCTGTTATTGGTCTATTAAAGCTTTGATTATGTCTATATCTAATGTGAGGATCAGTACTTGTACTTGAAATATCAGTTATATTTGGATTTTCAGTTTTTATACCACTTGGTTTAATATTAATAAAATTATCTTTTAGGTTTAAATTTCCTATTTGAGTTATTAAATTATCTATTTCAGGTAGGACATAATTTTCATTATTAGAACTACTTTCTGACATCTTTTAATTTTTCTAAATGAATAATAAAAGGATTTTAAATTATTTCTTTTTTCTCTTCTCTTCTACTTTCATTATCTTTGTCTTTTCTAATCTTTTGATGATTTATTAAGGATTCTATATCAAGGGTTAACTGTTCACAATATTGTAAAATTCTCTGACCATAATAAATTATCGTCTTCTGAATCTTAATAAGTTCATTATCTATTTTTAAAGAATCTTCTTGATCTTTCAAAACTTTAAATTCAACGTCCATCGTGAAAAAGAAAATAATACAAAAGTAAAATAATAAAACTTAATTCAATACTGACAATCCAAAAACATACACATATCAGTTTAAACAAAATATACAAATCTAACAGACTTACAGAACTTTGTGTCTTCAAATCGTCTATTGGCTCTGATAACACTTAGGTAGTGGATCTCAAATCTATATATATATAGTGTTAAGATCTTAATTGATATGTTGAATTCTTTTAGTAAAGGAGAGACTTTAGTTACACCATTTACCAATTTTCCTTTTCATACTTTCAAGAAACTATAAATAATCCTTATAGGTTAGTTCGTTAGATGTAACAGGTATACCAAGATATGTAAATAGAAGAATCCTCAACTTAGAACCTATCAAGTTAGTAACTCATCTTGCAAGATGATTTGATCAATAAAAAACAAAAACATGACTCTTGTCTTTATTAAGAGAAAGATCAGAGAGTTCTTTAAATGTTAAAAGAGTATTAACTAAAGACTTCATATATTTTTCATCAACCCTAAACAAAAGAAACAAATCTTCAATAAAAGATAGGCTAAAACATCTCAAAATTTTACATTTTTTACGGAAACTAAAATTCCCCCTGTATTTTGTGTTATATTTAACCAAATTGGTTAGCCTTAATACATAAAGTGAATAAGGAAAGAGAAACAAGGTCCCGTTTCCTTATCTTTTTACCTTATTTGATTATGTTGGTGGCTTGTTATTTATCATGATATAATAAGAAGTTAAAGATATGCATTGTATATATATAGTGTTAAGATTTTAATTGATATGTTGAATTCTTTTAGTAAAGGAGAGACTTTAGTTACACCATTTATCAATTTTCCTTTTCATACATTCAAGAAACTATAAATAATACTTATAGGTTGGTCCCTTGGTTGTAACAGGTATACCAAGATATATAAATAGAGGAATCCTCAACTTAGAACCTATCAAGTTAGTAAGTCATCTTGCAAGATGATTTGATCTATAAAAGACTAAGAAATGACTCTTGTCATTATTGATAGAAAGATCAGAGAGTTCTTTCAATGTTAAAAGAACATTAATTAAAGACTTCATATATTTTTCATCAAATCTAAACAAAAGAAACAAATCTTCAATAAAAGAAAGGCTAAAACATCTCAAAAGATGTAAAATTTTGAGATTTTTTAGGCTATCTTTTATTGAAGATCCCTAGGTTTGAGAAAGATAGGGCTCTAAAACATCTTTTAGTATAAAAGCTACTAACTTTACAATGATTTGATACAAGGTGTTATAATAAGAGATTAGTATGAAGTTCTGTAGATAAGTTGGATTTGGAATTTTGGGGATAAAACTGATGAAAGTTTTGCTTAATTCTTTTAAGATTTTTCCCTTCCTAAAGAATTATAGAGTAGTTTTAATAACCTCATTCTTAATCAATTTTCAATAATTTTGACAGAAGAAGGCATAAATTCCATTTGTACCTAGGGATTTGACCTCAAACAATACTTTCTCCATATTTGCAACTATGAATGATTTATAAATATGATGTTTCTTCCTATGTGAACTGCTCAGAGATAAAGGATTTAAAAAACTAAACAGATAAGCAATTGTTAGTTTGTGTACCAATTTTTTTCGTAAAAGTATTCATAGGCCTCTTTTATAATCTCCTTTTAGGATTGACGTATGTTATCATTCTCTTTTAGCAATATAGAGATCCTGTTGATTTTCCTCCTGGAGAGAATTGTTTTATGAAAGATGCTAATATTCCTATGACCATCTTTAAGCCACTAAATTCTCTATTTTTTCTTAAGTAAAGAGGTAGGCTTCTCTAACGATCTTGTGTAGTTAATAGTTCTCTCCTTATTTTGATTAAACGTGTCTCCTATAAAGAGATATAGATCATCTTGAATCTAGCTAAGCTTTTCTTAGCTGCCTCTATAGCTAAATGAGTATTATGAAATCTTTTATAACTTAGATCTTTGAGTTCCTATTTCACCATTTAAAGCTTCCTTATGTAGATATAGGCGTTACATCCTTTATAATCCAAGACTATCCCCTTTATTAATGCCTCCTAATATCAATCCATTTCCACGAAGTAATTTGTAAAGCAAAAGGGAACTCTTCTTTGGTAATATATGAATAGGTTGTGAACTTGTCCCATAAAAAGCATCTTTAGAAAGCAAGATCAGAGTCATACACAAAAGTTTCGTACATTATAGTTTTCTCTTATAGTAGGCTCACAAAAAATGAATGATTTTGTTTGTAATCAAAGACCCAAAAACTTCAATTCTATATAATTATATATATTGACTATTATTCCATTGTAATAAGATTCAAGACTAGAAATGACTTGGCAATAGAAATATAGCTTCTTACACTTGTTAACTTTGATCTTTGTCTTCAAAAAACTAAATAGTATAGGTTTTGCTCTATAAAGGTAATCATAAATTATCTTTTACTTTTTGAGGCTATTGAGCCCCTTACATTCTATAAGAAAAATTGTCATTAGGAGGGGATTAGAGGCATACATCTTTTTTCTTTATTTTTTTGCTAGATTTCTTATTATTTGCTATTTTAACATCATTTCCTATGATGTCAAGATCCATTTGAGTGTGAGGTTACAACTCCACCAGTCATACCAGAGGTATAAGCAATATCAATTGTGTTATTAAGCTGATTAATTAGATTAGCTTGATCTTAAAGAGGGTTCTCGACTCTATTAATTTTTTTTAGAGGAAGTAATAGTTTCTACTATGTTAAAAATTTTAGGAACACTCTATCTTGTAATATTTTCCCCTTCTTTATGGTCTATTAAATATTTCTCTAAATACTTTTGTTCTAACAGACAGTTCATAATTCTTTGTTGGTTATGCATTTTTGCTTTGATTGTTATGCTTTCTTTTTGTAGCTCCTAACTTATAGGCTCAAATAAACCTCTTTAGAATGTCTTAACCTTTGGCTTCCATTACTTCCCATGATAGTTTAATATAGGTCTCCATTGATAAGAGACTTTAACCATCTTTTTAAATGTAATGTCATTATCACTAGCCTCTTCAATGAGATCAATTCAAGTAAATCCTAATGTAAGTCCACCATTACACGCATTTTAGCATAACCTATTCTCTTTATTGAGATCATGATTTCATCCATTCAAATTATCTTGCTAATGAATCTCATCAAATGACTTAATGTTTTAGTTGACCAATATTTGAGGTGAATATTGTTAATGGTGATTCATATTGGAATTAGCAACTTTTCCATTTGAATATTTAGTTTCTAATGTTAGAACTAGATAGGCTTATTATTGAAATGCCATAAACCTACCTCGATGTTTCTTTATGCATTTTTAATCAATTTTAAAAGAGAAAATGTCATCTTTTTTCAACAATACTTCCATCAATTCCCTTTTTTTCAGTGATGAAGGGCCTATAATTTCATTATAAGGATATGCTAGAACTTTGTCTAAAAAGAATCTAACCAATGATGATGCCCATTTATTTGCACCATCTCTAAAAACTTCCATTAGTGGTGCAAAAATACAACTCCCATCAATAAGACTTGGAGTGTAGTATTGAAGTTTATCTAAAAGAGAAGAGTCTTCAATAACTCGTCACCAACTTAACTTAGTCTTTTAAGGTCAAGAGCTAGAGGAATAAATTGAGGAGGAGATGACTACGAGGGATACGACAAGTTAATGTAGTCAAACGTGGAAGGTTTAAGGTTGAGAGAAACAATAGGAGAGGGCTTAAGATTAGCTGAAAAGGAGGGAAAATTAAAAGAAGGATAAAGTGGGTGGGTACTTATTTGAGTAACTTGACCTAGTTGTGAACTAATTAGAAAAGAGATCTATTGCTAGAAAAGAAAAAGAACAAACTAAACAATTGAAAATTTTGAAATCTAATTCCTAAAAGGATAAGTTAATGAAGTTAGGAAAGCCCCTCCTACATAAAGGAAGGGGTGTGAAAGAAAATACTAGGACTTAAGAAGGTAGCAGGAGCTCAACCTGAATAGGTAAAGGTACTAGGAGCTTAATGGTTGCGCATTGTAACGCTACCAAAATAACTAGACTAAACTATAGATAGTAATAAGTCTAGGTCGATCCCATAGGGATTAATATCAAATACTATCCTAAATTATCTGTTTAACCAAATAGTGAAATTTTCAACTTGAAATAAATTTTAAAAAATAAAATTGAATATATGAAAATAAATCAAGTTAAATAGTAGCGAAATAATAAAGTCGATGAATAAATTGAACATCGATTCATTGCTATTATCTCCACAAAGCATATTTTCACAAATGTCATTGGGTTATCATCTTTACTCCTCCTCTTAGACTATTGATCATGAATTAATAACAAGCTTTATTAATTATGATTTTTCCTTAAGTTTTAGTTAATTACGAAGTGCTTGTTAATCAACCCTAAATATTGGGAAACCTAAAACAAGCTCTTTAAGTTTATCCAAATAGTAGCATTACAATTAAAAAAAACATATCAATTTAAGTAATAATCATGCGAGCATGGACTATTTAACTTAAGCTATGTTATTTCTAACGATTTAATATTATTAGTTGCTATAAACGATCTTCCACATGACTAATATGTGTCACATTTAAGATCTAGCTATGGCTAGTCATAAAAATAATTCAATATAGCATTAAAATCATCATTATCTAAACACCCAATCAATCCATACAAAATAAAGTAACAATCTGAAAAAAGAGTAGAAAATGATACACAACACTATATGCTTAATGTCTCCTTGGCCTCGATTCCTCCTCTAAATTGGTGTCAGGTGATTTAGCCTTCCATGTCCATCTTCAAGCTACAACAATTAACCTTTGTAGCCTCCATTTATGTTAAAAAATAAAGAGAGAATGGAGGAGAATAGTTGTTGTCCCCAAATCAAGATGACCAGGTACTCTCCTTTTGTTTCTGCTACAAACTCTCTTCTGCTTTCTTCTCTGCCGCAAGCTCTCTCTGTCGTCACTATTCTCTTATATTTCCTCTAGCTACTGCAACTCGATGTGATGAATTAATATGTTTGGCCATACTCACTGTTCACTTCTCCATTCTTTTCTTCTTGCGACAAGCCCTCTATGTTCATTTCCTATTTATTGATTTGATGAATAAACTCCTTGAACCACCCTTCTGTTCACGTTTTCCTCAACCGCCTCCCAGTTCTCTATTTCATGCCATTGTTATGTTCTTTTTTTACTTATTGTTGTCGCTCACCTTTTTTTAATCCAAGTGTATCCCCTCTCTTCACTTCAGCTGAACCTCTCCTTTTCTTCTTATAAAAACTAGGTTAAAAAGTGATGATAGCATAGGTGGCTAACGTTTCTTGTCTCATATTCCAGCTACTATACAATTGTTTTTAATTAAGCCTCACATGTTTTCAACTCACATTTTTCTCTTCTTTCAACCACACATCAACCAAAACACTCTCATATCTCTATATTTTTATTGTAATTTAAACATCGAATAATAGTTGGTAACTCCCATGATATATATGCAGTCCCATGCAACATGCATCAAATTTTTTTTTTAGTCTTTAGCTGCGACCTTTTCTTAGCAGCCAATAACTACAACTTTCCTTTATCTAGCTGTCCATTCTTTTGCTCCTTATCTTCCAATAGCTAGGTTAAATATAATGGACAGGTGTCTTGCATTTTCAAGTTTTCCATACTTGTCCAAGTGCAGCCAACACACCACACATCTCTTTATACCTTAATTTCAACGATTAAATAAGGAATGGAGATGTGGCATGAAAAGAAACGTACCTTCTATGCATTTCCCTTCTTCATTGTTTCTCATTCATGTTAAGTGATCTCATGGCTATAAGGGTGATCATTTTTCTCCAACATCCTAGCTTTCACACCATTCTCTTTATATTAATAACTAGGTTAAAAGAAATGGGACAACTATTAAACAATGTTCATTCTCTATTTGTATACTCTATCTTGTCTCCTCTTCATGTAATCTTCTTCTTCTTCATGCCCCATGTATCAATAAAGTGTGGAAATTGAGAAGATGACTTCAATGGACATGCTTTTAGGTCATTTTTGCTCTTACCTAAGATTAAATATGAGCTAAAGTGAGTATCCTAAACATTTCTAAAGCATTAATCACTAAGTGTAGTATATCAAATGAATCAACATTTAAACACATATCAACTTCCCTAACACTTAGCTTTTGACCATCCTCCAGCAAATCATCAAAATCAAAATCACAAACTAAAGCTTTTATCCATTTTCCATATTTCTTAAAAATAGATAACCATAAGAAAAGATGAATGACTTTCAAAACCTATAGCAAAAACTCAACATTGAAGCTTATTCTCATGATCAATCAATATTCACCATCCTTAGAAATTAAGTAATCTAGAGCTAGACTTGGACAAAAAGTGTTTAAACAAGATATTTCTATGGGTACACTCAATCACTATTCATGATCATAACAACTCATAACTGTACATATCATTTAAGTTCTCCACCACTAAAAGTCACGTGCATAGTCATGAATCAAAGGACTTTTTAGGGTTGTAATGTGAGCTAAGGTAAGGTGGGATGTATTTTGGTTAATTTAGTTTGAAAGCCATTAAGCTAATGAAGCAAAAGTAACACTTAATGAAAAATCAAACGCACAAGTTAGCATTTACCCACAACTAGGTACTGTTAGTTATGAATAGTGCATCAATTATGTTTCACAACTCAATTCATCTCTCATATCATAAACCATATGAAGATAACACAATGAAATGTTCCATCTAATATAAAATCCTCTTCATATGCCATATACTCAAACACCTAACCAATACAACTTAAGGAGGATAAACTATTAATTAATAACTTTTCACAACAATTGTATGAGCTCCTTCATACTTTTTATTTAAACATTTTTTCTTTTTTTTCAGTTATATAAAATTGAAAGAGGCTACATTAACATAGGATTTAAGACATTTTAATAAATTTAACCAACCCATATTTAAGCATATCCCCACACTTAGACTTTTACACAATCACATTCATCAAGAATTGACAAATTCTCCACCAGCTTTAAAGCTTAGGTAGGACATTTGGTTAGGTGGATGTGATGTGGTTTATTTAAAATAAAAGGTTAATATAGCTCAAAAGGTAATAGCAAGGGAAATTCACATAAATGGGTAGGCTATTTGGCTAATGTAGCTTATAATGAACAAAGAATCGCTAATCATTTTCATAAATATGCATGTGATAAACATTGTGGTCTCGAATAGAAATTCAACGCAAAGTAAGGATGTACATGTCATGAAGGTCACTCATAACAAAAAAAAAAAAACAGTGACTGATACAGATGTGTCAGTCTAATATTGCTAAAAACCTTAATAGTTTTTGTCTACTACTAGTCACCGCTCTTCTAAGAATAATGTACATTAACTAATCACAAGAGTAAAAATACTTTCCAAATTTTTCTATGTATTTTAATGTACTTTTCTAGTCAATTTATGCTCTAATTATGACTAAATAATCTTAAAAGCAATAGGAAATTAGAAAAAATTTGATGTTGATCATTTGATTTTGAAAATTGCCTTAGAAGCCACACAAGCCACGGTTAAGCTCAAAAACATGCATAGAAACTAGCATACCCCACCCCCACACGTAAAACTTACATTGTACTCAAATGTAAAATCAAATGCAAGAATGGAGCAGTTCACAAAAGTAATAAAAAAATAAATGTAAATGATATAATTTAACTTCTCTTGGGCTGCCTCTCAAGTAGTGCCTTTGTTTATTGTCATTCGCTCGACTCTTTATTGCTCATTCTTCGTAGTGAGGGTTTTCTAACCCTATCACTTCCACATCCTCCACTTGGAATCCCTCATCAAATGGTTTAATTTGATAACCATTGACTTTGAATTTCTTGTTTTACTATAAGCTTTCAATTTCAACTGCCCCATATGAACAGAAATTAGTAACTACAAAAGGGCTAATCCAACAGGAACACAAGTTACCTAGAAAAAGCTTAAGTTATGAATGATAGAGAAGAACATTTTGTTCAACCAAAAAATTCTTCCTAACAATCATCTTATCATGAAATTTTTTGGTCTTTTCCTTGTAAATTTATGTATTCTCATAAGACTCAAACTTAAGCTCTTCCAATTCTTGCAGTTACAGTTTCCTCTTATCACCCGTCGCATTGATCTTCATATTGTATTACTTAATAGCCCAAAAGGCTTTGTGATTAATTTCCATTGGAAGATGACACCACTTTTCATAGATTAATCTGTGTGGAGACATGTCAATCGATGTCTTATATGCAGTCCTATATGCCTAAAGAGCATCATCAAGTCATTAACTCCAATCTTTACAATTCGGACTTACCATTTTTTCAAGGATGGACTTAATTTCTCTGTTTGAAACCTCTGGTTGCCCGTTCATCTATGGATGATAGGCTGTAGACACCTTATGGATGACATGGTACTTCTTTAAAAGACTTCTCACCAAACGGTTGTAAAAATGGGTACCCCTGTTACTAATCAATGCTTGTGGTGTTCCAAATCTAGCAAAAATGTTTGACTTGAAAATTGTGCAACAACCTTAGAACCATTAGTCCTAGTGAATTTATGTTCCACGCATTTAGAAACATAATCCACAACCTAAAAAATATAAACAAAACCAAAAGAATAGGGAAGTTGTCCCATAAAATCGATGTCGCTTATATCAAAATTTTCACATGCAATTATTGCGATAAAGGCATTTAATCTTTATGGGATAGATTACCCTATTTTTGGCACTGTTTATATGCTTTATAGAACATACATAAGTCTTTAAAAATATTTGGCCAATAGAAACCATATTCAAGAATTTTCCTAACAGTTCTATTAGGCACAAAATGACCACCACAAGCATATGAATGGCAAAACTTCATAATTGATTCACACTCATATTCAGGTACACATCTCTTAATCACTTGATCAGAAAAACACTTCCATAATTAAGGATCATCCCAAATATAATATTCCAACTCAATTTTTACCCTATTCCGTTTAGCCTTACTTAAATTAGCAAGTATCTTATGGTTCACTAGATATTTCACAATATTAGCATACAATGGAGTCTTACCTTGAAACGTTAATAATTTCTCATCCAGAAATAGTTCTTGCAATGGTACTGGCTCCTTTTCCTTCACAACTTGACTCAAGTGATCTGCGACTGAATTCTCTACACCTTTCTTGGCTTTAATCTCCAATTTGAACGCTTGGAGTAGGAGAATCCATCTAATCAACCTTGGCTTCGCTTCTTTCTTCGACAAAAGGTACCTTAACGTTGCATGATTAGAATACACAATCACTTTAGAACCAAGAAAATAAGGTCTAAATTTATCCAAAGCAAATACAACAGATAAAAGCTCCTTTTCAATGGTGGAATAGTTGCATTGTGCTGGACTAAAAGGGAGCAAGAGTAACAATACAGTTTCTAAAGCTGCAACAGCTAGTATAGTGAGAAAAATCATATGAAAAGAAAAAGGGGGATACGAACTAACCCTTTTCAGTGGTGGAATAGTTGCATTGTGCTGGACTAATCGTGCGAGAAGCGTAGTAGATTGCATTAGTCATCTTTCCATATCTTTGACCAAGGGCAACACCCACAACAAAATTGCTAGCATCACATATAATCTCAAATGGTTGTCTTCAGCTAGGTGGTTGAATGATCAGTGCTGAAGTCAAAAGTTCTTTTAACTTGTCAAACGCTTCCTTGCATCCCTCATCAAACTCAAAGGGTACATCTTTTTGTAATAGATGACAGGGTTTTGTTGAGATCTTACTGAAGTCCTTGATAAAGTTACGATAAAAACTTGCATGGCCAAGAAAAGAACGAATCTCCTTCACATTTGTAGGGTAAGGTAAATTTCTAACAATTTCTATCTTAGCCGTATCAACCTCAATTCCCTCAGATGAGATTACATGTCCCAACACTATTCCTTGTTAAACTATGAAATGACATTTTTTAGAATTGAAAACAAGATTAGTTTCAATGCATTGTTCATGTACACAATTCAAATTATCCAAGCTACATCAAATGAATCTATATAGACAGTAAAATCATCCATAAAGTCCTTAATAATATGTTCAACATATTCAGAAAAAATACTTACCATGCATCTTTGAAAGGTGGCTAGGGCATTACATACAGCATCCTTTTGTAGGAAAATGCACCAAATAGGTAGGTGAATGTTATTTTCTCCTGATCCTCTAGAGCTATCACAATCTGGTTATATCTTGAATACCCATCTAAAAAACGGTAGTGAGATCATCCTACAATTCTTTCAAGCATCTGATTAATGAGTGGGAGTGGGAAGTGATCCTTACGTGTAGCAGCATTTAACTTTTTATAATCGATGCATACTTGCCATCCATTTTTAATTCTTGTAGATAACTCATTATTCTCATTCTTCACCACAGTAATCTCAATTTTCTTCGATACTACTTGGACCAGGCTCACCCATTTTGAAATTATATAGATTATACCAACGTCAAGCAAATAGATTATACCAACGTCAAGCAACTTTAAGATCTCTGTCTTTACCACTTCCATCATTAGTGGATTCAATCTTCTTTATGACTTTCTTGATGGTTTGGATCCTTCTTCCAACAAGATTTGGTGCATACATGTCAAAGGGTTAATACCCTTAATGTCAGCTATAGTCTACCCTATAGCTGTGATGTGGTTTTTAAAAGCTTAAATGAGCTTTTCTTCTTGAAGCTTGGTTAAGTTCTTTACTACGATTATGAAAAGGATTTCTCCTTCTCCTAAGAACATATATGTTAGTAATTGCTTCAATTTAATTACAAATGCCTGCACCACTGTAGGTAAAGATTTCATATTTAATATTTGAAATTCAATATTTTGAAATACATACCTCCTTGGTATTGTTTGTAGTGATTGTAGTGCTAGCACAATTTCCTCCATTTTATTTGTAATGATCAAGTTAGAATTTTGTAAAAAATTTTCTATTAAACTCATGCAAAGAATGAATTCTAAGTTATCCTTGCCATCTATATCAAAAATTTCTTGAGAGAAAGAATCAATGACATCAATAGCTAATACATAATGGACATCACTAGGGTACCTTATAACCTTAAAATTATTAAAACGAACAATTTGACTATCAAATTCCATAGTCAATGTCCCTACATTTAAGTCAATCTTTGTCTTTGATATCTTCAAAAATGGGCAACCTAGAAGGATAGGTGTAGAGTTAGCCGAAGGTTCTCCCTTCACGTTCAAGACATAAAAGTCAGCTGGGAAAAGCAATTCATTGATCTGCAATAAAACATCCTCTACAAGCCCTTTCGGATAAGCATTAGATTAATCAATTAACTGAATTATAACATCATTTTCTTTCAAAGATCCCAAATTCAATGAGGTATAAATAGAATATGGTATAACATTAATTAAAGCTCCTAGATCTAACATTGCCCTTTCAAATCTAATATCACCAATTTTGCAAGGTATCATAAATGTACCAGGATCCTCAAACCTTAGGGGAAGCTTTCTCTAAATGACCGCAAACATGTTCTTCCCCACATTTACTTTCTTGTCTCCCCTCATTTTTCTCTTAGAAGTGCATAAATGTTTGAGAAACTTGGAGTATTAATGAACTTGCTTAATGGGGTCAATTAGAGGTATGTTTACCTCCAGCTTTTTAAACATCTCTAAAATCTCCTTATCTTACTCTTCTTTCTTTGATTTAGCAAGCCTACTAGGAAAAGGAGGCAATTTTTTAGTAAAACTTTTAATCACAGGAGATTGAGAGTTTACCTTGTTCCCTTTTCTGCTTCTTTCTGAAGCAAGTTAAGTTCCTTTTTAGATTCTTCATCACTGCCAATAACAGGAGTCTTGTGCGATGCCTCTATTTCTTTACCACTCCCTAAATTGATAGCATTTGCATTCTCTTTCAAGTTCATAATTGTTTGAGCAGGAAGATTACCTAAATTTTAATTCTCCAATAAGCTCACTACAATAGTTATATGACTTAATTGATTTTCCAAATTCTAAATGTTGGCATTCGTTTGTTGTTGAAATTGTATACTATTCCAATCCAAAATTTTCATCATTCCTTCCAATGAAGGTCTAGAACTTGATGGTTGAGCTTATCTTTGATAGGTTTATTGATAAAACCCTTGTTATTGTCTTTGCTGCCAGTAGGTGTTGAATGGAGGATTCTTCCATTCTAAGTTCTATGCATAGGGGTAGCTAGGATTCTTATGTGGTTAGCCAACTCCTAAAAGCATTCACTTGTTCTGTGGATGTCTCTTGCAATGTCAGACACATATCAATGGGATGTCCCATTGCGCAAATTCCTTATACTTTGACTTGTTGAGCATTATTTGTAGCCATTTGCCTCACTAAAGATTGCATCCTAGCTATTTGTTGCTCTAATGCAATAGCAGAAAAGTCAATACACAAGGGTTGATGGTTTAAATTAGGAATAGCTAACTGCTTAAGGGTGCAATCATTGTTTTGACCTTACATGTTATAATCAATTTTAGAAATAGAATCACTAAAAGAATGGGCAAGTAAATCTAAAACTATTTGAATTCTTGGTGATGAATCAAGTTTCTTATCAGATGATGACGAATCCTCAGAACTTTCTGCAACTTATCTTCCTGCTCTACGTAATGTTCTTTCAAGTTCTGGATCAATTTTCAATTCACCAATGTGAGAAGATCGTGTCATTCACTGAAACTAACCAAACAAGAAAAGGAATTAACAAAAATTCAAAATCAAAATAGAAAAACAAAGAAAACAAATCAATTAAAAAAGTAAAGAATAATAATCCCTGGTAACGGTGCAAAAATTGGTTGCGAATCGTAACACTACCAAAATAACCAGCAAAAAGTTTAGGTCGATCCCACAGGGATTAACATCAAATACTTTCCTAAATTATCTGTTTAAGCAAATAGGGGGATTTTTAAATTGAAACAAATTAAAAACAAAATAAAATTGAATCTATGAAAATAAATCAAATTAAACTGTAGTAAAATGATAAAGTTGATGAATAAATTAAACACCGTTTCATTGGTTTTATCTCAACCTAAGCATAATTTCACAAATGTTGTTGAGTTATCATCTTTACTCCTACTTTTAGACTATTGATTGTGAATTAATAATAAGCTCTATTAATTCCGATTTTTCCTTAAGTTTTAGTTAATTACAAAGCGCTCGTTAATCATCCCTAACTATCGGGAAACCCAGAACAAGCTATCTAAGTTTATTTAAATAGCATAATTACAATTAAGAAAAACAAATCAATTTAAGTAATAATCATGCAAGCATGGACTATTTTACTTAAGCTATATTATTTCTAAAGATTCAGTATCATTAGTTACTGTAAACAATCTTCCACATGACTAATACATATCACATTTAAAATCTAGCTATAGGTAGTCATAAAAATGATTCAATAAAGCATTAAAAACATCATTATCTAAATACCCATTCAATCCATGCAAAATAACGTAACAGTCTGAAAAGAGAGTAGAAAATGACACACAACACTACATGCTTATTGTGCTCCTTGGCCTCGATTCCACCTCTAAATCAGTGTCAGGTGATTTACCCTTCTATCTCTATCTTCAAGCTCCAATAATAAGCCTTTGTAGCCTCCATTTATGTTAAAAAATGAAGAGAGAATGGAGGAGAATAGATGTTGTCCCCAACTGAATATGAACAGCTCCTCTCCCTTTGTTTCTATCACAAACTCTCTTCTGTTTTCTTCTCTGACACAAGCTCTCTCTACTGTCAGTGATCTCTTCTATTTCCTCTAGCTACTTTAGGTAGATGCAGTGAATTAATATGTTTGCCATGCTCACTATTCACATCTACTTTCTTTCTTTCTCTACCACCAAGCCCGTTATGTTCTTTTCCTATTCATTGATTTGATGAATAAACTCCTTGGATCACCCTCCTGTTCACATTTTCTTCAGCCGCCTCCTGGCTCTCTATTTCATGTCACTGTTCTGTTCTTTTTTGCTTATTTTCATCACTCATCTTTTTTTTCTTTCCAATTGCAGCTCCCCTATTGCTTCTTATAGAAACTAAGTTAAAAAGTTATAATAGGAAAGGGGGCTAACCTCTTTTGTCTCACATTCTGGCTGTTGTATAATTCTTTTTAATTAAGCCTCACATGTTTTCAGCTCACACTTTTCTCTTCTTTTAACTGTACATCACACAGCACTCACTCATGTGTTTTAGCTTAACTGAAACACTCACATATCTCTTTGTTTTTATTGTAATTTAAACATTAAATAATAGTTGGTAACTCACATGATATATATGGAGCCCCATGCAACATGCATCAATTTTCTTTTACTCTTTAACTGCAACCTTTTCTTAGCAGCCGACATTTGCACCTTTCCTTCATCTAACTGCCCACTCTTTTGCTCCTTATCTTCCAATAGCTAGGTTAAATATAATGGACAGGTTTCTTGCATTTTCAAGTTTGCCATACTTGTGGAAGTGCAGCCAACACACCACACATCTCTTTATACCTTAAATGTAATGATTAAATATGGAATGGAGATGTGGCATGAAAACTAACGTACCTTGTATGCATTTCCCTCCTTCATAATCTCTCATTCATATTAAGTGATCTCATGGTTGTAAGGGTGATCATTTTTCTCAAAAAATCCCAGTTGTTACACCATTCTCTTTATAATAATAACTACATAGCCCCCTACTCCTATCTGATGTGGACACATACGCCCATTAAACGTTTGTACACATGCCCCACAGAAATGACGTACTAACTTTATCACTTTCGCATAGTATGGCATCATATCACACATATCACATCAATACATACAAACACATAATTCAAAAGATTTAATTTCTCAAGTATGATCATAAAACACTTTGTACATATATGGTCACCTTTTTCATTCAATTCAATTCCACATTTCAATTGCAATCATTCAAACCATATAATTCATGTGTGTATGCAATGTTCATGAAACTCATAATTGTTTATTTTATTATTGTGACTAAGTGCCTTTTTCACTATCCCATATCCATTGTGGATACTGGACTCATTAATCTGAACCTAAAAAATAATTCTAAATTTTGGGTAAGTTTTGCGAACTCAGTGAGTGACCATCATCAATGGCTCACCTAGTCACATAACACACAATTACATTCACAACATTTCACATTTTTGCACTCATTACCATTTAATCATTCATATTATGCATATGCAGCGTGCATAAGAATCACTTTCCCTTTGTTACTTTGTTGCGACCGAGTGCCTAAACTGCCCATATAGGGCTCATTGATAACTGTCCCTTATCCGCTTGGGGGATACAGGGCTCATTGATAACTGTCCCTTATCTGCTAAGGGGATACAGGGCTCATTTTACATAGTGAGCCTTAGGCTTTTAATCACTTTCCGAGCTCGAGGCTCTTTTTCACACTTTGAGCTTTAAGCTCAGATCGGTGACTACTCCGATCACAACTGCCATTATCTGATCGTGCATTCATGTATGAAATGCATCTATCATAATCAATCATATTATGAAGCACATATTTTTGCACAATCACATACAAGCAGCACTTTAATATCCAACCAAGCATCACAATCATTAGACTTCTTGTCCAAAAACCAACACAATCAATCACATTCATATAAGCATTTAGTAGTTGATAAATACCAAAATTCACACAAAACAAACAATGAAATGAGACCATCTAGGTCTACACACAAGTTGCTCCCGAAGCTAATGCCTAGAAGATCCGGCAACATCTGAAGGTTGACGTTCCAAGTGCCCCTCTATAACAAATAATATATACAAATATCACAATTTTCATCCTCAAATTCAATATCATAGAGACTGAGTCATAATTCGACTTCTTAAGCCAATTAATAGCCGTTATCTCTATTTTACTCCAAATCAAAAATCATCCCATTTGGAATTCGATAGATCAAGATATCACTAAAATACAAAAGCATGTTCAGTAAAAATATTTAACTCATACTCTTCCAACCGATCCCCTAACTTTGATTCAAACAATATTTTTCAAATCAAAATCAAAAGCTATAGATTTTTATTGACAGATACAAAAACGTGTTATGAATCCAATGCTCTAAAAATCACTTTCTTGAAAACCTCAAAGACAGATTCTATCTTCTAAACGATCAAAAATGGAATAGAAGATAGGTACAGACAAAGTCAAATGAAAAGCAGACGAAATGGAAAAAGACAGATGCAATAGGAAAATTACTATAACTTTCCATACCGATATCATATTAAGGTTTTCTTTAAATGGTTTGAAAGAGCACCTCAAGATATACAACATTTCTGAAGACCTCAAAGACAGATTCTATCATTTGAAGGGTCAAAAATAGAACAGACAATAGTTTTAGATGAAGTCAAATGAAAAGCAGGCGAAATGGAAAAAGACAGATGCAATGGAAAAATTGTTATAACTTTCCCTATAGATATCAGATTAAAGTTTTCCTTATATAGTTAAAAAGAAGACCTCAAGATATAGAACTTTCCTGAAGACTCAAAGACAAATTCTATCGTATCAAAGGTCAAAAATGTAATAGAAGATAGGTTTAGACGAAGCCAAATGAAAAGCAAACGAAAGGGAACAAGATAGTTGCAATGATAAAATTCTTATAACTTCCCCTACAGATATCAGATTAAGGTTTTCTTTATATGAATTAAAAAAAAGAGCTCAAGATATATAACTTTCCTGAAGACCTCAAAGACAGATTCTATCGTATGAAAGGTCAAAAATGGAACAGACGATAGGTTCAGATGAAGTCAAACAAAAAGCAGACGAAATGGAAAAAGACAGATGCAATGATAAAATGGTTATAACTTTTCCTAAAGATATTAGATTAAGGTCATCTTTATATGGTTAGAAATAAAACTTCATGATATACAACTTTCTTAAAGACCTCAAAGATAGATTCTATCTTTTAAAGGGTCAAAAATGGAATAGACAATAGGTTCAGATGAAGCCAAATGAAAAGTAGAGGAAATAGAAAATGATAGATGCAATGAGAAAATTGCTATAACTTCACTATAGATTTCAGATTAAGGTGTTCTTCATATGGTTATAAATATAACTTCAGGATCTACAACTTTCTTGAAGAATTCAAAGACAGATTCTATCGTTTGAAGGGCCAAAAATCGAACAGGTGATAGGTTCACACGAAGCCAAATGAAAAGCAGATGAAATAGAAAAAGACAGATGCAATGATAAAATTGTCATAACTTTCCCTACAAATATCAGATTAAGGTTTTCTTTATATCGTTAAAAAGAAGACCTCAAGATATAGAACTTTCCTGAAGACCTCAAAGACAGATTCTATCGTGTGGAAGATCAAAAATGGAATAGATTATAGGTTCAGATGAAGCCAAATGAAAAGCAAATGAAATGGAAAAAAACAGATGCAATGATAAAGTTGTTATAACATTCCCTACACATATCAGATTAAGGTTTTCCTTATATGGTTAAAAAGAAGACCTCAAGATATAGAACTTTCCTAAAGACATCTGATTGAACCAGATTTATACTATGAATTAGCCCTGTTTTCTTAAGTATTTATGCATTTGTTGACTCCTAATTCATGATTTTTGTGCTTAATTGGGTCCTTCATATC
>JAOSBO010192985.1:0-20202 GCA_027563915.1 Erythroxylum rotundifolium | reverse complement strand
TCCATGTGTTGGAGCAGAAGTGTCTCATAACACTAGATGGATGAATGAAATCCATGTTAAGAAGGCTCAAATTAATCAACAACTCTATAGAAGCAGTGACACAAAGGACAAGAGGGCATCGAATCTTATTCCGAAAGCTACTACATTCTATACTTCTACACTGCATTCTACCAAGAACAGGATCGAAGAATGTTGTGTCAATAGTAGACGAACAATGCCTATTCTACTTACTTAATCATCAGGCAGTAAATCATCCTCATTTAATTTTGAAATATATGATGAAGTCGAAGAAGGATTCAAATGCCTTACCGTATGGCATGTTGTTGACAAGAATCTTAAGAGATTCTAGAATATTTCTTGAAAGAGGAAACAGGACAAAGATGAACATCAAAAGCGTTATTAATGCTGAGACTATTTGTAGAATGGGGCTAAAAAGTCCAAAAAGAAAGCATATAACCTCTATGACGAAAGCAAGGATTAACGGGGAGCGTACAGTAGGCCTCAGAATGAGTGAAGAGAAGAAGAAATCTCAACCCTCTGAAAGATTGGTTACAGAAGAAACCAAGAAGAAACCGTCAGAGGTAGTAGCTAAAGCTGAGATTATGCTACAAAGAGAAGAAAGCCAGGTGCAGTTATCTCACAAACAAGTGTTGTTAAAAAGAAAGGCAGAGACACTTGATTTTGAGAAAGTTAAAAAATCAAAAAGATCACCAAGGGTATTAACTCTCCAACAAGTTAAGCAGAAGAAAGGAAAAGGATTGATTCTTGGTGAAGATGCTGAGAAGAGAGTAAATGCATCAAACGCTACAAGGTCTCTGGTTTCAATTTTGCAACAAGAGCAGATAAAACAATCTAAGGAGACCGAAATAAAGAAGAAGTTGGAGTTTGAGAAGAGGAAACCACAACCACAACAACCTTCTAAGATGTTAGAAGAAAGTAAGAGGATGAAGAGCAATCAGAAGGATAGCACTTCAACTGGTGTTCAACAGAAGGAAAAAATAGTTGAACACGGAATGGTATCGCACAGTCCTATTAGCAAAAAGGATTTGAAAATGAAGATAATAGAAGAAGTGGTCCCTGTTTGGAATGGAAGCTCAATCATACTAAGAGAACCTGAGAAGAGGTTAGTCAAGGTGCAAGTTGAACCAATAGTGATCAATAATCGGTCTATGCATCTTCTGAATCATGAAGAAAGAAGATTATATGGGATTTTGAGAGATGAAAAGTCAGAACCATATCCCCTGAAGATGACCAAAGATCGATATACTATCTACCCAGTTACGAGTAGAACAGTGATCAAGATTGTACCAGACATACAACCTAGAGCTTCTGACATTGTAAGCAATGTTGATAAAGGGAAACAGAAGATGTTCCTTGAAGGAGAAACAATTGACCTGACACAAGAGTGAATAGAAGAAGCTGTGAGAAGTATAGATGAAGTATGCGAGGCAGTGCAACCAAGTGGCTTCTATGTTTCACACCATATTTCAAAGGCTTCAGGAAGTAATTGTGGATGTTTCTCTACAGTTGCAACCTCTCAGGTAGTTGGAAGAGTGACTACAGGACCATATAGAATTATTGAGATTGAAGGTATTTATGTTAACGTAGAGTTCTTTGTGCATCCGATTATGCACTTTAGACCCTTGGGTTATATATCTTCAATGAAAGATGTCCTTCACCTTCTTAGAAAACACATTCCAAAACTACCTAGACCTGATGACCTTGATCTCCCTAAAGGCAAACAATTTGTCAAACCCCCTGTTCTAAAAATCATAGAACTAGATGTCTTACCTTCAGAAACAGTCGTTGCTACATACTTCTCTCCATCAAGTGCACCATAAGACACTACTGTTGAAATGGAAGAAGGAATTCGATCACAGTAGTGGAGTCAGGAAACATTAGTGAAGGAAATTGAAGAAATTCATGCTAAGGTTGATGATCTGCATGACTCAGTGGGTGATCCACATGAGAAAGTAACTGAAAATAGGGGAGAAAAGATTTTAAAAAAGAGAAGAAAAAGAAAAAAACAAAAGAAAAGAAGAGAAGAAGAAAGACAGAAGAAAAAAATAGAGAGGATATATGATCATTATTACAGTGGTATCGATGGGACACCATATGAGGTGTTATATGGTAGAAAGAGTCATTTGCCTTATATTGGGATTAGAAAAGGCCTAAGAATTGTTAAAGGCCAGAATTGATTCGAGATGCAATTGTTACATGAAATGAATTTTTAGTAGAAATTAAGTGATTCAAGACAGAAAGATGTTTGGTAAAAGGATAAATTAAGTTGAAACGTATTGGTCCATATGACGTATTGAGAAAATGGGACACTTAACTTATGAATTCGTGTTACTAATAAAAGATGTATCAAAATCATACTGTGTTCTATGTGAGTGTGTTTACAAAATATCGGTGTTGTCCGACATAAGTGTATCAACAAAGAAAATGAAAGTTTTGAGTAATCTGAGATATATTGAGGAACCAGCTAAGATAGAGGAATATCAAAATAAGCAACTGAAAAAAGTGATTCCATCGTTTGTAGTCAATTGTAATAAATTATTCGAGTGATGAAGTTCAATAGGAAACGAAGGAGCATATAAGAAAACATTAGCCCTGCCTTTTTGATGATTCAAATAAAAATTTCAAGGACGAAAATTCTTAAGAAGGGGAGAATTATAACATCCCATTATCCCATGATCAGGGTTAGAACCTTAGGATATTGTATAGAGAGTGTATTGATAATTTAGAAGTACATTTAATGCATCATATGGCATACTCGTACACATGAATAATGTTGACAATCATTAAAATAATTGTAAATACATTCATTGACATTTTAGGGGTATAAGTGATTTTAATGTGATTAAAATGTGAATTGTGGATTACTAGACTTGAAAATTGAATTGGGCTATATTATAATTAATCTATCATTTTGCTGACATTTCAGAAATTTCCAAAAATTTGGGGTATTTTGGACAGGAAAAAAAGTAGAAATAAACGAAAAATTGAATTGTGACATTTGGCTGCCACATATGAAGACCTATAGGTTGCTTTAATGAAGGAATATTATCAAACTTTCATGTGTGACATGTGGCCATTGCAAACCAAGACACCTTGTATTCTAAGAGTTAGGCAAGTGATGACTCATCTTCACCTTTGAAGTTTCTGCAGCTTTCTGTCTACAGTTTGCATTCTCTACCCCGAAACTCTCTTACTCTCACCATCTCCTGGATTTTGTTTCAACTTGGATCATCATCATTTGTCATCTTTTCAAGATGCTACATCAAGGAAGTTAGATTATGCTATCTTTTATGCTACGGTCTTCTTAGTGATGGTTACATGAAGACTAGTTTAACTTGTTCTATAAAAGAAGGAACTTGAAGTTAAAAAGGTAAGGGAATTTGAAACTTGATCGCATGTATATTATAAGTTCTGTGATGATTGAATTGGAATGGAATTTGCATTGAATTGATGAACTTGGGAGAAGGGGTGTTGAAGGTGTAAGAAATGAGTTAATTGTACTAGTTTTACTAAACAAGTGTCTTTTTTTCAGCCATATATTGACCTGTAGAAAGCAAAATGGGATGCTTTTAAATTCAGCTTCAAGTAGATACATTTTTCTACAACTTTTATTGAGGAATAAAATTTGAATTCTATCATTAACAATTTTGAAATTTGTCTTGAAGTTAAGAATTGTGTGTTATCATGGTATGAGAATAGTCTATAATATTTTTCATATAACTTGCATAATACTAAACCAAAATGTGTGAATTTGATGTCATTAGAAATTTAAAACATAGAGGAACATTTTATTAGCAGAAGATGTCACCTAAATAACTCATTTTCGAGGTCATAATGGTTATACAAAACTGACATAAAAATTTGTCCTAAGAAATTCTGGAAAACTGTAGGATAAATAGAAGATTAGTTTCTATCACAATCGTGGAAGGGGATAACATGATCGTGGGTAGTTAATTGTCATGGAAGTGTTTTGATTATGCAATATTTGAGCCAATTAAGGATGAAGTGTATAATTATGACGATCTTGGACTTAATTTAGGCTTGAAATGAACATAAACTAATGTTAGAAAAGTTGGTTAAATGTGTGCTAAGGTTGTTAATGCATTATGAATGAGGAATTATATAAAAAGAATAGGATTTCATAAATGAAGGGATTAGGTAAGAATTTTTTAATTAAATGAGAAAAAGTGTGACAGTTTAATGCAATCAATGTAGTCATTGAATTAGTATGAAATGAAATTGCATTATTGTGTTTGGATTCTAGAAAATCTGTAGTAGAATTGAGGTTTGTATAAGTGTTAAATCTGTGTTGAAGAAGGAAGAAAAATGTAGGGCACGATCATGGCCATAACAACATGATCATGGCTTGAAAAAATAAAGTTTATGTCACGATCATGGCCCGGACAAAAAATGCTTCTATCATGAACATGGCAGGGACACCAAGATCTTGGTCAGACCTATGGAGAAAAAGAGTTGTCTTTTTAGTGAAGTTTGAACCAACCAATTCTAAGGTGTTTCTGTTGGATTGAAAACAAAAACATGCTTGGTTTGGCTAAATGGTAGATTTCAAAACCTTTTTTTCAGAAATCAAAACACAACGGAAGCATAAATACCAAAACAACATGCTTTTAATCCATACATGATATGACATAAGGAAATAAATAAAATAAAAAAAAGATCGGAATTTTTACTGACTCCTTACTACAGCTTTGACTCCTCGTCTGCTGTTTCCTCAGCCAATCCGATCTACCACTTGTTCTTCTTAGATAGCTTGGTTATCAAGATCCGTTGGTGGAAAAGGAGAAGAAAAATTGGATAGAAAAACTTTTACTATATTCGGCTAGTTCAAAAAAGAACCAAAAACGAGACCTCCTCTTTTTCTATATTTGGCTAGCTTAAGAATAAATGGAGAACTTCTCATTTGCAATATGGTCAATTGGTTTTGGAGAGCTTGAAGAGACAAAATTAACGCACTATTCATTTTCCAAAAAGTTAAAATTAATTGTCTTCATCCAAGTCTAACACTTGGACGATTGTATGGAGAGAGTGGAGAGCCTAAAAGCCGTATAAGTTCATTTTGAATGGCTGCATGTTATCTATCCACCGCCACTCTTCATTCTATAATAAACCATTAAATGATTGATGAAGCATGACCGAATGGAGCATTTGGAGAGAGTGGAGAGACACAGCAAAAAATGCCCACCTTTCATTCACCACTCCCACCTTCATTCATTTTTTATAAATTAAAGGAGCTGAACGTTATATACATTAAAACCAACCACTAAACCCATTAAAAATGAGATGCATGACCGGCTTTGGGAGTGAGTAGAGAGCCAACGCACCATTCATTTAGTAATCATCCAAATTAATTGTCTCCATTACATGCTCACATTCATTCATATACGTTTTTTATATCTTTCCAAAGCTATTAAACCATTTAATGATGATGAGCATTACTTAAGATTGCTATCACCGAAAATGGAAGGAGAGACATCATTGTATGCTTTTAAAATAACCATTAAACCATTCAATGATGATAAGCATTAGTCAAATGCCCACTCCTTTCATGTTTTTAAAACATTTGTTTCAATTCAATTAATCGAATTAATCAAATCAAACTAAAATCCAGCCCAATATTAAATGTTTCTTTGGGCTTATAATTAACAGTTAATTAGTGTAAGCCCAACAATTAATTTTAGACTTAAGACCCAATTTAATTAACTCTTAATTAAATTGTTTCGATTTTATTAGCCCAAATCTAATTCATCCATTTCTCTCCAAACTGTCTCATTTTCTTTCCAATAACCTCCGTTTATTTTTCTTACTTTCCTTGATAACCTTCCTAGAAGCCAAGTGGGGAATCTAATTGAACTTAAATAATTCAAGCTCCAATAAACCAGGAACTAATTTAATCTCATTAGAATTAGTTCCAAATTATTAACTAAATATCATTCCACTAAAGACAATTGACTAAACTCTTAAATTACTTAAAAATATGAGAAAACAATGTGCAATTGCAAACTTTATCATGAACCATATTATAGCCATCCACATAAGAAAGGGAAAAATTACCCCTTATGTTGGTTTTTCCTTCCAGATCTCCTGTTTCACTCTACATGGTGATTAACACACAAGATCTAATCTTGGTGTTAAGACATGAAAGATAGCTAGTCCATCAAACTACTGGCGCTAGTTTAACACCAATCTCTGTAAAACATTTATAAGTGATGATATTAGTATAAACTCTTTATTTGAGTGAATGTTCCCTGATGCATGTTTCAATTAATAATTCCAACATACATACACTAGATTAACACATTATAAAATTCCATTCTAATCATATCAAGAATTATAACAAAATATACATAAGTTCACTACTCATCAAGATTGTGGTTCGCAATAAACAAATGCTAAGGTGTATGTTTTAAGATTAAAGTAACATCCTACTTTATTCTTTAAAAACATACGCGATTCCAGATTTATTTCATAGTGCCATTATCGATAGTCAACTACTATCATGATTTGAAACTCATGATTCCCTTGAAGTAAACTCCTTTACTTACATGGAGGTAAATCTCAACATTATAGGCTGAATCATAGTCAAGCAACCAACTTGATTATTCAAGTGTGAATTAATTAATTTAGATTCTAATAAAATACATATTTCCCATATATCTCCATGTATATGTAAATTATTTACAAAGGAACCTGGGCTCCTTATGGCTAGTTATGTTATGCTCATATAAATAAAACCAAACTCTTTGGTTTTATTAATAATACATATTCTCTTTACAATATTGTAACTGGAAGAAAATTAAGTTATATGTAAATACATTTGCTTTCCAGGGTATTTTATTTATATAACCCTAACAATCTCCCACTTGCCCTAAAGCAAGTTTGACATATCCCTCATTCTCATGCCTTTTAGGTGACCCTTGAAACTCTTATGTAACAGTGTCTTCATGAATGGATCAACAAGGTTTTGATCTGTGGGAATCTTTATCACATCCACCTCACCATGTTATATTATCTCCCTTATGAGATGATACCTTCTCTCAGTGTGTTTGGCATCTTTGTGGTTTCAAGGTTCTTTAGAATTAGCCACTTCCCCACTATTATCACAATAAAGTGTAATGACCTTTAGAATTAGCCACTGCTTCCTTTTCTGCTTCACAAGCGACAACAAACTCAGCCTCCATAGTCAAATCAGCAACACAAGAGTGCTTGACACTCGTCTAGACTATGGCTCCGCCCTCTAAAGTAAATATAGAACCAGAAGTTCATTTCTTTGAATTAACGTCTGATTGGAAATCAAAATCTGTATATCCTATCAGAATAAGGTCAATTCTAGAGTAAACAAGCATTAAGTTCTACATCCTACAAACAAACTTCAGTATGCACTTAATTGCAATCCACTGCTCCAATCCTAGATTGGACTGGAATTTGATTACGAGTCCTACTATGTAATAGATATTCGGTCTAGTGCAAAACATGACAGACATTAAACTTCCAATTGCAGAAGCATATGGAATGTTACATATGCATTCAAACCTTTCTTAGAACTTAGGTGCTTGCTCCTTTAAAAGTTTGATTCCATGTCTAGTAGGTGTTAAAACCCTCTTGGAATCCTACATAGCAAACTTATTTAGCATGTTCTTAATGTAGGTCAGTTGAGACAAGGCTATCTACTTATTCTTACGATCCTTTATAAACTTGATCCCTAGAACATAGATAGCCTCCCTAAATCCATCATTGAGAATTGTTCGTTCAGCCATCCCTTAACCATAGATAACATTCCCACATCATTCCTAATAAGCATAATGTTATAAACATACAAAATTAGGAAAGCAACCTTGCCTTCTTGTATCCTTTTATAGACACAAGGCTCATCTAGGTTTTATATAAACTTGTAGGTTTTGATAGCCTTATCAAACCTAGTGTTCCAAGACCTAGATGCTTGCTCAAGTCCATAAATGGACCTTCGGAACTTACATACCTTACGCTCATTACCTTGCTCAATGAATCCTTCTAGTTGGGCCATATAAATGGTCTCATCAAGATCCCTATTAAGAAATGCAGTCTTGACATCCATTTGCCATATTTCATAATCAAAATAGCCTACTATGGCCAAAAGAATTCTGATGGACTTAAGCATAGCAACCAGAGAAAAATTCTCCTCATAGTCTATACCCTCCTTTTGAGTATAGCCCTTAGCTACCAATCCAACTTTAAAAGTCTTTACCTTTCCATCCAATCCTCTCTTCCTCTTGAAGATCCATTTACACCCTATAGCTTTTACACCTGGTGGTAGATCTACAAGGATTTCCGATTTACACCTGGTGGTAAATCCATTTACACCCTATAGCTATTTCCGATTCCATTGCCTTAAGCCACTTTTCTGCATCAACGTTATTAATAGCCTGTGTATAAGTAATAGGATCCTTTACTTCTTTGTATAAGATGGAAATTATACCTTCTTCTAGACCTAAATATCTATATGGTTGTCTCACAACCCTCCTACCACATCTAGGCACTACTTGACGTTCAGAATGCTCTTCCGGTTCAACTCTTGAATCTATTTCGACATCTTGTTCCTTTATATCCAAATCAACTCTTGGTTTACATGCAATAGACAACTCCTTTAGTACTATTTCATTTCTTGTTTTATTCTTTCTCACAAATTCTTCACATTTTTCGACACAAATACCTTCCTTTCTTGAGGACTGTAAAAATAGTACCTTCGTGTACCCTTAGGATATCCTACAAACAAACATACTTCTGACCTTGGTTCCATCTTTGTGGATTCAGTCCTTGGAACATGGGTTAGGCAGCCCCAAGTCCCCAAGTGTCGCAATGAAGGCACTCATCTAGTCCACAACACCCTAGGTATTTTAGGCACCAATTTGGATGGAGCAAAGTTAAGAAGACAAGTTGTCATTTGTATGGCATATCCCTAAAACGATTCTTGAAGGCTAGCATAGGACATCATTGATCTTACCATTTCCAATAGAGTGTTATTCCTCCTCTCAGCCACACCATTCTGTTGAGGTGTCCTGGGAGCTGACAAGTTAGAAACAATGCCATTATCAATTAGGAAATGTTGGAATTATCCAGATAAGTTGTCACCTCCTTGATCTAATCGAAGTTGTTTTAATGGCTTTCCAAACAGGTTCTCAGGTTTAGCTTTAAATTGTTTGAACCTTTCAACTGACTCACTCTTTTTATGCATCAAATATAGATAGTTATGTCAAGAGTAATCATTTATAAAGTTTATGAAGTATTCATAACCTCCTCTAGCTTATACGTTCATGGCCCACACACATCAATGTGTACTAGGTCCTATGTAGAATTAGATTTGTTTCCTTTGGAAGGAAATGAGGCGTTGGTCATCTTTCCTTCAACACAAGACTCACAGATAGGTTATTTTACCATTGTTCAAGCCTGTAAGGACCCCATCATTCACTAATATGTCAAGTCTTTTCAAATTGACATGAACCATCCTTAAATTCCATAGATATTTTGAATTAATGCTAGAGTCATTGAACTGTCTTGGGTTTATTAATTCTATGGTGTTTAGTGAGCCTTTCATAGGTTTTATAAAGAACAATCCCTGTTTAATTACCATATTACAAATTGAAATCCTTATTCTCATATATTAAAACAACATTTTCAAAATATAAGGAATAACTAGATTTTATTAGACAAATAACAAAAAATCATGTCCTTACAACCATTGGGATGTAATATACATCCTCCAAATATAACCTATGATCAATAAGAAGTCTAAGATAACTACTCTCACTACTTTTGCAGAAATATAGGATCCATCTGCTATCTTGACTTGAAACTAGCTTTTAGGTAGTTTTTTCCTTTTCTGGAACCCCTATATAGAATTGCAAACATGGTTAATGGCACCTACATCTAATATCTAAGAATCAAACGAATCTACCACTTTTCTAGTTCCTAACAAACTTAGGAAATCCATACCGTGTTTACTCTTGAGAGTCTCAAGGTAGACCATGCAGTTCCTCTTCTAATAGCCCTTCTCACCATAGTGGAAACACTTTCCCTCGGTGTCCTTTTTGGCCTTCTTTTTCATGGGTTTGGCTTTGACCCTTATTTGGTCTTTCCCTTTCTTTGCACCCTTCTTCTTCTATTTTCCCTTACCCTTGGGCTTAGAAGAAGATGCCACATAAGCCTCTAGCCCATTGGCCCTAAAAGTTGATATCTCCTTCGTATTTTAGAGGTTATTCATCAACTCACTCAAGCTGTAATCCTTAGTGTTGAGTTACTAGCCCTATTTAAACTACTGAAAAGAAGATTTTAAGCTACTAATGATCATGATCATCTTTGTTTTCGTATCCATTTCCTTCTTAAGCAATCGGCCTCAGTAACTGCAGAGATTACCTTAAGCATGTAATCTTGCACTAGTTCACCAAGTTTTTGTCTGAGATTATGGAAGATATGGATAGCTTTCACCCTTGCAGACTATCCTCACACCAAACATCTCACGTACGTGAGAGACCATTGAACTGATATTTTTCATGCCTGCAAGTTACTTGTGCAACATTGCGCTAAAAGAAGCCTGAATATAGCTCTTTTCAGTCTTACCAGCATTCTATCATCGCTCATATTGTTGGACTCACTTAGGAGTTGAATTGTCACCTGGAGGAGTAGGCTCATTGTCCATTAATGCCTATGAAATTCTTTCATATTGGATAACGATGTCGAGGTTGCATCTCCATTCATTAAATTTCTCTCTGTTTTTCAATTTATTATTAGTCAAGAGTATTGTGAGTGGATTCATATTGCTTTAATTATGTATAAAAATATAAATTATTAAAGAATGAGCATACTAGTCAAAATATTGGAACTTTTTATAAAATCATAATGCATGTATACATGATGATAGATTTAACAAAACTTCAAAAAAAATGTTTATACTGTCAGAGTAGTGCTCTAAAGGTAATCACCTTCAGCACTTTTGTACAAACTTTATTTTAATTAATAAGGTGAAAGGAATTTTTCATTAATTTGAAATTCTTTTTTTATATGAATTGATGTTGATCTTAAATTGAATTAATGAAGTCCATGATACAAAACATAGCATGAAGGAAATCATGATGAGATCATGATAATGAGATTGCTTTCAAGTGCAATTATGTTAGTATCTAAATAATCCCTAGTCATAGGATTAATAAGATAGGACATTATTAATCCAGATAGATTAGCACATGTTATACTTCGTGATTTGATCAAGCAGTGAATATCATAAAGTGTAAACATGATATGTTTAGAGTTAACATGTGGATGCTTACTAAGGGTAGTAAGTACATCGGATGACTCGCTATGAGATTATCATATGGATGATCTATCAAATTTCAATGATTAATCTCATCACAGCAATGGTGCAAATATCTTTAGACTTGCAGTACTCAAGGATATCTTGGATAGCACTCTTGTGCTTTGACTTCATTCCTTGTAACCTTAAGACGAGGTCACTTTTAAGATGGTGATTGGGTACAGTTATCAGTATTCGAAGGTAATTGGGTAGCCAATAAAGGATTCACCACTCTTGATAGAAGGAGATGATACCCACGGCCTCTTGTTAGGGTCAGTACTCGGGAATTTCTAGCCATAGTAGTTGTGATTCATGAAGAGAGTCTTCAATGACATATAGAGTATTGAGATCCTAAGACAAGAACTAACATCACTTGGACTAGATGTGACGTAGTCAGTCTAATAGGAGTTGACACATAGCCCATACTCCAAAGCAAGTGGGGTATAGTTTGGTGAAAGGACGAATTGCATGGTAAATGTGTTGGGTCCCAATTTTTCTTAGGATTTAATTTATTTAACTATCAAGTGTGAAAATAAGTTAGAATTTATGAATTAGAACATATTTGGAGTTAATATGTTTTATTATTATTTTCGTAAGTTTGCATGAATAAAAAGTATAGGATTAAAATGAAGATAAGGAGATAGTAGGAATTAGATTTAATAAGGAAGGGTAAGATTGGAAACTTAAAAATTTGGACTTAAGCTAATAAGACAAAAGAAGAGAAGAAAGAGTCATGTGTGTTAAGATATAAAAAGAAAGTGAGAGTCGTGGAAGAAACTAGAAGGAGAGAAGGAGAAACCGAAGTATAGGAAAGGGAAGAAGAAGGAAAGAAAGTAAAAGAGAAAGAAGAAGAAGGAAAAAGTTCAGGTGAGTTTTTAGATATTCTTTACCTATTCTTTTTGTTTTTATAGATGAAGGAAGTAGAGAAAAAAGGAGTTATGTGATGAAAATGAAGAGAGAGAAAGAAGAGAAATAAGAGAACTATGTTCTTAGATTTCTTTTATGAACATAAGTAGATCTTAGTTCTTTGAGTTAGGGAAATCAATAATAGATCAAGCTTAAGCTCATTCATGAATAGTTAGGTTTAAGGAAAGTTTCATTCGAGTGTGTTGATTAAATGAAAATATAGGTGTTGAAGGGAATCAAGCTAGTCGAAGTCAAGAGCAAGCTTGATCTTGGAAATATCAAGTAAATAGGTGGGTAATATGTTTATAGTTTCGTGTGATGAGCCAAAAATATTTATATGTATGAATGCTATAAATATTTGTCTTGACTGATTGTGAATGTGGGAAAAACATTCTCTGAATTTATATCATGATTGTTTATAAGAATTGTGTTGCTTTATGCTAAGTAAAAACAGAAACTTAAGAAGCATGAAAAATATGATTATGATATGTATGCATCTGAAATTTGTTATGTGGGTAAGAGATATATCATTTTGTTCATCACCTTAAGCCTTATCCCAACTGCCCGCTTGTGACATATGAGCTTCGAAAAATGGACTCATTTCGTTCATGGTGTAAACTTTGGTTTCGCTATTTCATTCCATGTGATTCTCTCGAACCATTCCATTGTGCATTGCTTCTGAATTATTGGTTATGAAGCATATTTGAATGATACTTTGTGATGAGTGAATGAAGAATATGAGCTGAATTATGTGGAATGTGTTCAGATATATGTGATATGTATACACATATACTTGATTATATGTGGTTTGTTATCACTAGCTATAAACGTATTAGCGACCAAGCTTTCTAGCTCACCCCACTATTTTTTCACTCCTCAGATGAAGAAAATGTAGATCAACATTAACTTGCAAAATTCGGCAGACTCCAAGGGTTTTTAATATTTGGTAACTCAACTAGGTAGATCATAAATTTGTGGCACTTAGAATCATTTCAAGCAAGGGCATCCATGAAAGTGTTTTTCATTTTGCTACTGATGTGGTTATTGGGATTTGTAATTTAAAGTGTGTTACAACTTTATTTGTTTAAAGATGACAGAAAAAGTTGCAGATAATTTCATATGTATATGTGTAAAATTTTCTATTCTGTCAAAATGTTAAAATGACTGGAAGTAAATATTTTGCTGCGTGATGGCCTCAGGGATGGATTTTCTTTAAGTTACATTATTTAGACTGGAAGATATATGTAAGAAATTGAAAGTTGGATTTGGGTCTTGTGGTTGTAGTTACTAGTTTTAAATATATATAGATGTTGACAGTAGATGAACAAAAATAGAGATTAAGGGTTAAAATGTGATCTGAAATTTCAAGGAATAATCTGTATTGCTCTAGGCAGAATTAGGCTAAGTGGTCTTCATAAACATTGTAGATCATTCTATTAACTTTCTAATGGTATAAAGTACGAAATTTTTTTATTTCAAGTGCAAAAGATATGGCTCTTATAAGATAGCATTGTTGGTATTGGTATAGGTTGTAGCATAATTTTGACAGAAATGGTATCCGACACTTATATGATTAAACTATATCAATATAGGCTAAATTAGTCAAAAAAGACTTCATAAAATTTTTAGGTATTTCTCTTACCTTTCCAACGATAAAAATTTTGGAATTTTTGGCCTTCAGATGCAGAAGATATGGCCTTTAAACAAAACATAGGTACCAGGCCAAACGTGTTCTGACTTCTAGGGCAAATCTATATTGACATAGGCTGAATTTGATAAAGTTGTCTTCTCATAAATCGTGGATCTTTTTATTAGCTTTCATAAGATATAAATTTTGGAATTTTCAAACTTCAGACACAAAAGATATGGCCTTTAGATGAAGCATAGGTAATAGACGAGGTGTCAGATGAAATGTAAGCACTAGAGGAAGCATGTACTGACTTCTAAGGAATATCTGTATTGATCTATGCTGAATTAGATAGAGTTTTCTGCTTGAAATTTGTATATATTTTTCTTATCTTTCCAACTATATAAAGTTTGGAATTTTTGGACTTCAGATGCAAAAGATATGGCCTTTAGACGAAGCACTAAATGAAGCTTAGGCTCTAAATGAAGCGATTTTGTCCCTCTAGATAGCAAAATTTTTCTTCAAGGTCTTCATGAAAGTTGTAGATCTCTAAGTTCCATTCAAAACTTTCTTAAGAAGACCACAATCAGATATCTCTAGTGAAATTTATGCCAATTTTCCCAAGATAGGTACAATATAATTAAGGACATAATCGGGGTTAACTCTTTTGGCCATAACTTCATCGTCCAACCTCCAAATAAAGTGATTATTAAATCAATAGATTCCAAGCATATTTTTCTATCTCTAAAAAAAATGGTATCCTTTTGTGTTAATTTGAAAAATATTAATGGAAAGAAAGTGAGGGAATTGATTGGAGGAGCATGACTTAGTTATGAGCATAATTTAGCTTTTAAGTATATCTTGATCTGTCTAATAGGAAACTTTTGGGATGTTATAAGAATGAAGATGAACCGATGATGGCCAATGAGAGTTCATGGAAACAACCGTATAAGGTAATACACACGCTCATGTTTTATGACATCCTGATAGTCGGGCTTCGGAAACGAGATACAGCTTCTTATGGTATCAGAGCCCAGGGTTTTCAAGGATTCCTAGGCTTAGAATATGTGATGTTATGAATTATTATGCTATGTGATTAATTGTTATTGTGTTAAATAGATTGATTGCATTAGGTGACATGCATATCATGCATACACATAGGACATAACATTTAAAATGAAAATAAGTTAAATGTTAATATTTTACTGAAGGAGTAAAATGCCACCTCATCGAAAAACACTTCGAGGAGTTTTGCAAAGATCTTCTGAATCTAATTCTCTACCAAGAGAGGAGGGTACTGATGAGTCCAAAGCCCCAGCAATTGCTGAGGCAACTTTAGGGAAAACTAGCCAACATTTTCCACCTCAAATGCCTAAGTCATCCCTCCCTCAAACACAAGTACCTAATCTGTTTGATCCCAGAATGTTTCGCGCCTTTGCTCAGGCTTTTGTACAAGCGATGGGTCAAATGCCATCCACGTCTACTCCAGCCCCATCTAAGAAAGGAAGACAATTTGATAAGCTAAAGAAGTATGGCGCTATGGAATTTTATGAGACAACTGATCCTGAGAAAGCTGAGACTTGGTTGAGGAAGACAGAGAGAATATTGGAACAGATGGATTGTGAAAATAAAGAAAAGATTGTGTATGCCGCAAGCTTACTACAGATAGATGCCCTCTATTAGTGGGAAAGCATACATGGGAGCCAGTTGAGCCATCAATGATAACATGGGCTAACTTTCAAGCTACCTATAAGAAGAAGTATCTGCCTAAGGAATACATTCAACAGAAGCAGAGGGAGTTTTTGAGCCTCACTCAGAAGGAGATGCTAGTAAGTGAGTAAGTGTAGGTTTACCCAGTTACCCAAATATGCAGTCGAACTGATGATGAGTGAATCAGCTATGTGCCAAAGATTTGAAGCAGGTTTGCATTTATCCATCAGAGAAAAAGTGGTAGTGCAAAATTTTTGTAACTTTCAATAGTTAGTAGAGGCTGCCCTGAGGGTTGAAAATGTAGAGAACATAAAGAGTGCCGTGAATAAAAAGAGAAAGGGAATAGAACAACTAAGAAGGGGAGGTAGTATGCCTGTGCCAGGGAGGAGTGTCAATACTTTCCCTACAATGTCTAAGGTTCGAAGTTGTGGCTCAAGTAAACCCAAACCGATGAGAACTATTTCCCTTCAAGCCTCGACTATAGGAGGAGGCAGAAGAGGAGAGGAGAACAAGTCATGCTATCCAAAATTTGACCACTATGGAAAATTTCATAAAGGGGAGTGTTATCGACTCACTGGAGCTTAATTTAATTCTAGAAAGAGGGCACATGGCCAGGGAGTGTCCACAGTATGCTAGACAGGTGGGAACTTAGAGGCAAGAATCAAAGAGGGCTAAGACCGTGGAAGTTAAGTCTACAACTGAAATGGAAAATGCTAGTGGGGCTAAAAAGATAAATCCTTCAGGAAGACCGAGAGGGCAAGCACTAGCTAGGGTATTCACAATGACTTGAGAGGAAGCAAAAGTAGCTCCCGAAGTTGTTACTGGTATGGTTAAATTATTTAACAATGACATTATAGTTTTGATTGATCCAGGGTCTACCATATCTTTTACTTCTACAAGTATGATTTTGCATAATAGAACCTTGAGTCCATTAGATAGTCCTTTGATGGTTAGCACCCCGATGGGTCAGTATGTTATTATTAGTCATGTTTATCGGGAGTGTGAAGTATGTATTAGTGATGCAAAATTAGTGGTGGATTTATTGACATTGGAGATGATGGGATTGGATGTGATTTTGGGCATGGACACTCTACAAAAATATAGTACCACTTTGAGTTGTAGACATAAGATGGTAGAGTGCAACTCGATAAGGGTGAAAAGGTAATGTTTGTGGGAGACAAAAAGGCAAGCCCACCTAAACTTGTTTCAGCACTAACAGTAGAGAAAAGGATGAAGAAAGGGTATGAAGCATACTTGGTATATGTGGTAGACAAGAAAGTAGATGAAACAAGGTTAGAAAATATTCCAGTAGTCAAGGAATTTCTAGATATCTTTCCAGAGGAATTACCAGGACTACTACCGCACAGAGAGATTGAGTTCACCATAGAGCTTCTTTCAGGCACTGCACCAATCTCTATTCCACCCTATAGAATGGCTTCTGAATAATTGAAATGACTTAAGGAGCGGTTGGAAGAATTAATGGAGAAAGATTTCATTAGGCCTAACTCTTCACCTTGGGGAGCTCAGTTCTTTTTGTGAAAAAGAAAGATGGATCCTTAAGGATGTGTGTGGACTACAGGAAGCTCAACCATGTCACCATCAAGAATAGATATCCTCCTCCACGCATAAATTATCTGTTTGATCAACTGCAAGGAGCAAAAGTCTTCTCCATGATAGACTTGAGATCGGGTTATCATCAACTGCAAATAAAAGAATCTGATGTGTCAAAGATTGCTTTCAGAACATGATATGGGCATTTTGAGTTTTTAGTTATTCCCTTAGGGTTAACTAATGCCTCTGTAGCCTTCATGGATCTCATCAACAGAATTTTCAAGCCTTTCCTAGACCAATTTATCATAGTATTTATTGATGATATATTGGTTTATTCCAAAAGCGATAAGGAGCATGAAAAGCATTTAAGGATTGCCTTGAACATGTGATTTGAGGGAGAAAGAGTTGAATGCTAAATTTGAAAAATGCAAGTTTTGGCTAAAGGAAGTGGTGTTCCTTGGAAATGTGATTTCAGAAAAAGTGGTTCATGTGGATCCAAGAAAAGTAGAAGCCGCAATTAAATGGGAAGCACCTAAGAATGTAGTAGAAGTGAGGAGTTTCTTGGGATTAGCTAGTTATTATGGACGATTTGTGGAAGGCTTTTCTATGATAGCAACTCCACTCACTAAACTGACAAGGAATAGTCAAAAGTTTGTGCGGACAGAAGAATGTCAACAAAGCTTTGAGGAATTGAAGAAGAAGCTTACAACTGCACCAATTTTGACTTTAACTTCTAGCAATGAAAGATACACAACGTATAGTGATGCTTCGAGGAAAGTATTAGGATGTGTATTGATGCAAAGAGATAAAGTAATCGCCTATGCTTCCATGAAATTAAAACCCTACGAGATAAATTATCCTATGCAAGACTTGGAATTAGTTGCTATAGTCTTCACACTGAAAATATGAGACATTATTTATAAGGAGTCACTACCAAGGTATTTACAAATCATAAGAACCTTAAATATATGATGAGCCAAAAAGAGCCGAATTTGAGGCAAAGGAGATGGTTAGGATTAGTAAAGGACTATGACTTGATGATAGAATACGATCCAGGGAAAGCAAATGTAATAGTGGATGCACTGAGTAGGAAATCTACTATGACACATGTGAAGATGATATATCTACCTTTGCTGAAGGAATTAGCCAAGCTTAAGGTGAAGTTAAGACTAGTTGAATTAGGTGGTATATTGCCTAATTTTAGAGTAAGGCCAGTATTGTAGGAAAAGATTAAAGAATTGCAGGAATGAGATGAACACTTGAGTAGGCTCAGAGAAAGAATTAAAAATGGTAAGCCTTAAAAAATAGAAGTAAGAGAAGACGGACTGATGGTAGTAGGAAACAGACTGTGTGTTCCAGATATGCAAAAGTTAAACAATGAATTTTTGGATGAGGCACACAATGCTCCATATGCAATGCATCCTGGAAGTACAAGAATGTATAGAGATTTAAAAGAACATTTCTGGTGGAGAGGAATGACGAATGATATCGCAAAATATGTTGGAAAATGTTTAGTATGTCAACAAGTTAAAGAAGAACATCAAGCACCAATCGGTAAGCTTAAGCCCTTGTCTATTCCTGAATGGAAATGGGAAAAGATTACAATGGACTTCTTAATGGAATTACCAAGGACCAATAGGAAGCATGATGCAGTATGGGTGATTGTGGATAGACTAACTAAGTCAGCACATTTCTTGCCTATCAGACAGATAGATTCTTTGAATGCCTTGGCCAAGAAATACATAGATGAAATAATCAGGCTTCATGGGTTTCCAAGTTCCATAGTCTCTTATAGAGATCCCAGATTCACCTCAATATTTTGGGAAAGTTTACAAGAAGCTTTGGGAACTAAATTACATTTTAGCACAGATTTCCATCTGCAGATAAATGGTCAATAAAAAATGACAATAAGGAACTGGAGGCATTGTTAAGAGCTTGTGTAATGAACTTCAAAAGTTCATTGGATGAGCACCTACCTTTGATTGAGTTTACTTATAATAATTCTTATCACTCCAGAATTCAAATGGCACCTTATGAAGCTTTGTATGGTAGGAGGTGCAGAACCCCTATTTGTTGGGACGAGGAAGGTGAAAGAAAACTTACAGGACCTAAGTTGGTATAAGCTATAGTCGATAAGATTAGATTTCTAAAATAGAGACTAAAAGAAATTGAAGACATGATGTAGAGCTATATGGACGAACATAGGAAGGAAATGGATTATGAAGGGGGAGATAAAGTGTTCCTTCGAGCTTCACCATGGAAAGGAGTTTTAAGATTTTGTAAAAAGGGTAAACTCAGTCCAAGATATATAGGCCCTTATGAGATTATTGAGAAGATTGGGCCTCTCTCTTGCAAGTTAGCCTTGTCGCCAGAGTTATCAAAGATTCATAATGTCTTCCATATATCAATGCTAAGGAGATATAGAACGAATTCATCACACATAGTCCAACCTTCAGAACTACAATCAAGGGAGGATTTAACTTATGAATAACAACTTGGTGATTCTAGAATTGAAGGAAAAGGTCTTGCAGAATAAGATTGTGAAACTGCTAAAAGTTTTATGGAAGAACCATGCAAGAGAGGAAGCAACATGGGAATCTTTAGAAGCCATGAAGGAGAGGCACCTACACCTATTTGTGGATTTAGATAAGAATTTTGAGGATGAAATAATTTAAGGAGGGGAGAAATCTTGGGTCTCGATTTTTCTTAGAATTTAATTTATTTAATTATCAAGTATGAAAATAAATTAGAATTTATGAAATTGAAAATTTTTGGAGTTAATATGGTTTATTACTATTTTCATAATTTTGCATGGATGAAAAGCATAGAATTAAAATGAAGATAAGGAGATAGTAGGAATTAGATTTAATAAGGAAGGGTAAGATTGGAAACTTAAAAATTTGGGCTTAGGCTAATAAGACAAAGAAGAGAAGAAAGAGTCACGTGTGTTAAGAAATAAAAAGAAAGTGAGAGTCATGGAAGAAACTAGAAGGAGAGAAGGAGAAACTGAAGTAGAGGAAAGGGAAGAAGAAGGAAAGAAAGAAAA
>JAOSBO010192941.1:5726-20234 GCA_027563915.1 Erythroxylum rotundifolium | reverse complement strand
TCTGCATCTTCTACTCTAATGCCTTCATTATTGATCTCCAATCCACTATCTTGATAGACTTCATCAGCATCTTCATCCAATTCACCAACATCCCTTTCATAGAAATCAAAGACATTCCTTTTTTGAAACTTTTAAACAACCTTCCAATTGTGACCCAATACAGTATCGTTCACGAAGAAAACTTGTTTAGCTTAAGTCGCAAGGATAAAAGGATCATTATCATCCCATGTCTTACTAACATTAATGCTAGTAATATGCCCATTCACACTCATGTTAGTTAGATCAAACCACTTGCATTTAAATAGAACAACCTTCTTATCTTTGATGTAGTGCAACTCTATAATTTTAGATATGACACCGTAGAAGTTAATTATTTCGTCGTCATGACATCCTTCAACGACAACCCCACTATTTTGACTTCTAACTCGACTATCTCGATCTTGTATGTGATATCACACCCCATTAACAATACATCTTGTTTATTTCTTCCCACAAATATGAGGCCCACATGCCAAACTATATAATGTTGTTGTCACTTCCTGCACGTTACGGTTATATAACCATATCATCTGTACGACAAATTTAAAATAAATATGAGAATGAGACATTTTCTCATATATATATATTATGTAATTAATATGAAACTCACTCGATTTCTAAACCATGATATAAACTTCTTCCTATATCTTTCTTCAACATTAATGATCCTTTTGCTTCGAATTATGCCCTTGTGCTCTCTAATGGGGAAAAAACACAATAACATCGATGAGTTAATAAAAGAAATTCTAATATGATTGTTTGAATGAAAAGGAATATACGTACTCCATGTATGTATCGACGTTCTTGCAATTGTTAAAAAATATCAATGGGCAATTTCGAATTCGTCCTTACATTAACTCCACATATTTACCCACACCAAATGGCCTCACCTTTTGCAAGAAAATAGACAAACCACCATCATCATTAAAATCAAAGTGACATTCTGGTCTATTAAATCTCGTCTCCACATCAATTAAGTACATTGAGAAGAATGTCAAGCATTCATTTTCTATATAAGCATCTGCAATAAACCCCTCTAATTGAGCTATATTACGTATATAACGCTTAAAAGAGCACAAAAACCTAAACATCAACAGTTAAACAATTAGGAATTGTTACTGACAAATAATATAGAAAAATTTTGTTGAATTTAACATAAATTACCTTTCAATTGGAAACATCCATCTAAATTGAACCAGTCCACCAAGTTTTACTTTATATGGTAAGTGAGTTGGTAAATGGACCATAACATCGAAAAAAGATGGGTGAATAATAGTTCAAGCTTACATAGAATCAATGTTATGTCTTTCTCCAATTTATCAAGCTCTTCAACTTGAAGTGTCTTGCAATATAATTGCTTAAAAAACTCTCCCACTTGCCCAAAGTAACAGACACATCCTTCAGCAAACACCCACGTATTCCAACTAGAAGTAGCCGTTGCAAAAGTACATGAAAATCATGACTTTTCAGCCCTGACACTTTTCCGTCTTTAACATTCACACAACGACCTATATTAGATGCATACCCATCAGGAAATTTGACTAATTGGAGGAATTGACATAATGCTTGTTTCTCATTTTTGACATGTTGTAACAAGCAGGTGAAATATAGTATGATCCATCATCTCTTCTTTTCAGATGCAAATCTTTTCTAATATTTATGTCCTCCAAGTCCAGTCTAGCCTTAATAGTGTCTTTCAATTTCCCAACAATCCCCATAATAGTCCCTAAAATGGCCTCACAAATATTTTTCTCAATATGCATGGCATCAAGATTGTGCCTTAATAGCAATTCCTTCCAATATGGCAAGCTGAAAAATATGATTCTTTTAGTCCAATTCAGTTCTATCTCATTTCTCTTATGCTTTCCATTACTTGGATGTTTTCCTGGTGTAAAGTCAACCAAATGTGACAGCTGGTAAACTATGTCATCACCTGACAACTAGATCGAAGCTTCACCTAACTCAATTGTCCTATTAAACTTTTTACTTCTACACCATCTATGTCCATGTTCCAAATAACTACGACAACCCGTGTAATATATTTTATTTCGTATCCCTATGGAATATGTTTGATGATTACAGACAGGACAAGCCATATACCCTTTAGTGCTCCACCCTGGCAAATTCTCATAAGCTGGGAAATTATTTATAGTCCACAATATGGCAGCACGCATTGTAAATGTGTTGCTTTCAACAACATCAAAAGTTTCTATTCCATATTCCCAGAGATCATTTAAGTCATCAATTAATGGGTGCAAGTATACATCGATGTCCTTACCAGGAGTAGTAGGTCCTAGAATTAGCAAAGACAACAACATAAAAGGCTCCTTCATACACTTCCATGGAGGTAAATTATATGGGACTAGAATCACTTGCCATATGCTATATGAATTACTCATATCATCGAATGGATTAAATCCATCTGAGGCCAATCCAAGTCGAACATTATGACAATCTTGTCCAAACCGTAGGAACTTTCTATCAAGCTCTTTCCATGCCATTAAGTCAGCTAGATGATGCATTATGTTATCATCAATGCATTTCTCTTTATTCCACCTCATATCTAAGGTTGTTTTTGTTAATATAAACAACCTTTGTAATCGTGGCTTAATAGGAAAGTATCAAAGGACTTTCATCGGTATCTTTTGCCCTCTCCCATCATTCACCTGCCACCTTGATGTACCACAAATAGGACACTCCTGAAGTTCTTTACTTTCTTTCCAATAAAGTTCACAGTCACACTTACAAGCATGAATTGAAGTATATCCCAATCCAAGATCCCTTAACAATTTCTTCGCGTCATAGTACGATTTTGGTAAGTTATGTCCCCCGGGTAATGCATCATTTAGTAAGTAAATTAACAAGTCAAACGACTTGTTACTCCATTTATTATAAACCTTCAAATGCAATAACTTCACAACAAATGAGAGTTGGGAAAAATTAGAACACCTCGGATATAATTGTTCTTTAGCAACTTCTAATAACTTCCTAAAATTATCTTCCGTCATACTGCTAATTATGTTAGGCATTCCTGATTCATTCCTAGTCTCCATGTAATTCTAACAATTGTTTAACATCTCATCAATCTCATGACCACCATCGTCATTCACATCATTATCATCAAGATCACTACTATCATCAACATCATAAGATGTACCGATACTTCTACTACAACTTGCTTCCTTACGTTCACTATGATATAGCCATGGATTATAGAATTTGTCTATGCCTCGGATGAGCAAGTGATTATATACCACATCTTGACTTTGGAAGTCTACATTTAAGCAATCAATGCATGAACAACGAATACTACAATCTTCACCCATTTGATCCTTAACAAACTCCATAAAACTCTTAACTCCTTCTACATATTCAGTTGACCATTTTCGACAAGACATCCAACTCTTATCCATTTAGCTAGGCAACAGAAAAAGATAACAGTGTTATAACATGCATTTTCGGTATAATGTTAGGTTTAAATAGCTTTAGTTTAAACCTAACATTATTAATTACTTATTGCATTTCATACACAGCAATTCAGTAACCAATTTAAAACAAAATGAAATAATAACTGATATATAAAATAATGAAGACTACTAATAATAATAATTACCTGAAAATGTATAGTACTTGTATGCAATTGTTGATTTCAAACAAAAGGACGAGGACCGAGTCTGCAAAATAATAATGGGCATGGGATTAGTTAACAACAATTATTACAAACACAATAATAATTATTATTTATAATTATAACCAAAATAATAATAGTGAAGGCTACTAATAATTTAAAGATGTGTAGTACTTGTATGCGATCGTTGATTCTGATGAAAAAGACAAAGACCGAGTCTACAAAAAAAATAGGCATGGCGTTGGTTAACAACAATTAACATAAAAACAACAACAACATTAATAATAATAATAATAATAACAATAATAATAATAGTAGTAGTAGTAGTAGTAGTAGTAGTAGTAGTAGTAGTAGTAGTAGTAGTAGTAATAATAATAATAATAATAAAATTAAATTTACCACAAACCTTATAAAATTACTTGGTATTGCACTTTTATTTATATTGTTAATGATTGAATTATTAAATATCAACGATGCTAAACATAATCAATAATGTTTTTAACCCGTTCTGTAATTTAGTTAGGCTTTAATTTATAGACTTGTCTTTTAATTTTTCCCTTATTGAATTGATGAAAATAAAAAACGATATGCTACATTTGCAATTATTTTAACTTCATCAACCATAACTTACTAATTTTCAATAACTAAAGTGAGAAACAAAAAGTTATTATTAAATTGAGTACAGTAGGAGAATCAATAAAACATCATTCTCGTACAATTAGTTTTAGTTGTTACTATTATCTAAAAATTTTATAGTATATTCAATTTTAGTTTGTATAATTACTAGATTTGTTATTACTTGTATGTATTAATATATATTTTTATCTATTCTTATAAATATTACATCTCATTCACTATATATTAATTTTATGACCGAAAATTTTAAACTTATGAATATAATTTAATTATGACTGAATTAATTCTATAATAATATTTTTAATGATTTGTATAAATTTTATTATAATTAAATATTTCATTAAAAAACTCTCATTTTTGTTTTTATAACTAAATATATGAGAATCTTCTTTAAAAATATTAAATTATAAAAAATTAAAATATAAGTTAAATTTCATTATCATTTACCCTATTTTTTATTGCCAAGGTTCTTTGATCCTACACACTTTACATGAATTTGTACAACCTTTTGGATAATAAAGAAGCGTATTTTTCTATATCCAAAATTTTTTATATTAAAATCAACTTTAACATTTAGAATATCTTCATATTTTTCTATATTACAGTAAATTCTAACATTTGGAAAATGTTCATAATAGAAAAATTGACTGTATTAAGTCTCCGTTAATTAAATATCCCACATGATATTTTTTCATGTGGATTTTTTTTGTTTAAAATTTTGTTAAAATGAGACTTACGGTGATAATGGGGGATTTTAATATTTAAAATAGAAGTGAGTTTTAAAGGAGGTTAAACGGTATATTTAAGAGTCTAAGTTTAAATAAAAGTAAGTCTCACTTTAATAAAAATTTAAAATGTGTCATTTAGCATTTAAGTGATGGAGACCTAATATTGTTAGTTTTTCCAACCAGCCAAAGTTTAATTTGAATAATTTCTAAAGATTATGGTCATCTTGAACGATATAAAACATTAAAGTTTAGCTCAAGTTCTAATGTAAACAATATAGCTAAATTGTTAATTTATTACACAAAATAATTTAAAGAAATTAAATACATGCATATTATTACAAAATTAGAAAAATTAAAATCATAGCCTAAATGACAATCATACCAATATCTATTCATCAATTACAATTTTAATTCTAACGAAGAAATGACATTCATTCCAAATAAAATCAAATATATATCATGAGGACTTTCATCGAACACCTTGTGTGCATAACATAACACACACATATCTTTGCCAATTTCTTAATTTTTTCCCCTTTCTTCACCATCATTCGAACAACACACATCAATTCCAGCCAATTTACTACTCATAAGATGCAAACAATGAAAAAAAAATGCATAAACCACCATTTTTAAACTAAACCGATTCAGTCTAAATCTTCAAACCAAACTAGGTAAAAAGGGAATGAAACTTATCGTAAGTGGTCTAGAGGAGGACGCCGGTGTTGGCAGCAGCAATTCCAGTTGGTGAAGAAGACGATGAAGCAGACGGTGGACGTTGGAGAGTAGAGAAGAAGAAGAGAGCGCAAGCGTGGGAGAAGAAGACGGTGGTTGGGGGGGTTTCAGGTGTTTTATTTGGTTTAAAGTGGGATGACGTCATTTGTCTCACGACATACGACATCGTCCCACTTAAAATTTTTTTAACCTCCTGAACATCTAGCGACAAATCGCTAAAACAGAGCTTTTATCAATGATATATCCAAGTCGTCAAAAAAACATTTCTTATAAGGCACATTGTACTTAGAGAACGTGGACTATGTTAATGATAGTTAAGGAAGGGAAAACATAAGGTTTGTATTTGAATCTTGGGATATCATTGTCATGTCTGTAAGGTGTTCGACGATATTTCTGTTACAATTTGCATATCAAAAGTGTTATACTCAACATGATATCTACTGAATCTTTTAAACTTGCTTCTTGATGGTTTTAGGTTCTCTGTGATTGGAAGTAGTATTGAATGTATTCATGTTGGTTATGGAAGGGACAATATATGGATTGCATTTGAATTTTGGGATGAGTTTGTCATGTCTGTAAGGTGTTTGATGATATTTCTGTAATGATTTGCATTTGAAAGATGTTATACTCTAGCCAATCCATTAAGTTCTAAACCTTAGTAGTTTCATTTGTCATCATAATTGGACTTAAACATATTATCATTTTATTCTAACTGAACTTTTAAAGCATTTTCCTTTAAACATTATTAATGAAGGAATGTCGACATAGAGACTAGTTCGATGGCCTTAATTCATTCCATTGGGAGGAATGTGGCAAAATTATTGTTACTGAGCAAACTGAACATGAAAAAGAAATCTCCTGTATCAGATGAATTCCTTGTAAACCTTCCATGGCCGGTCTTCTGGAACAAGGTGTTTAGTCTCATCCTTACAACTTCACTTCCCTTATTATGTACATCTCATTTCTTTTTATGAAACTATTATATATATTCACATTTGACGGTTTATATACTACATGTTGTTTAAAGCATGGTTCAACCATGAATTTGACATGTTGGCTCGTGGTGGTGGGGGCGCTGTCACAACAGTCGGTAAAGGAAAATTGGCAAATTCATCAATTCCAAATACTTCGTCTGCTCGTGCACGTATGCATGTCACCCCAATTTCAGTTTATTGAAGGGTTTACTAATATGATAATATCTAACTTCTATACTGACTCTATTTCAAGTCCTAAATCTAGTAATCGTTTCACTGCATCCTCTTCAAATTTAGAGATAGCAAAAAAACTGTTGGAAGAGGATGTGTCAAACCCTACTATAGTTTAGGGAAATGCTATTATTGTTTCAATTGATGCATTCGAACGTGCAAGGGCCTTTCTGGGAATCCATACATTGGAGACTCATTTACCTTTACCGACTCTCATGCCACTTGGAATCCAAATAAATACTTATATCATTGTCAGTTAGCGAGTCAATCAACCAAACTCAGCTTTAAAGTTTAGTTCTTATTGTATCAGCAATAGTTTCCAAACAACAGATGTATTACTTATGGGTTAAGTTACGTAATACTGAATATTAATTGTTATTGTTCTAGTTTTATGAGTGTATGAATTGAATTACTTCTAATTATAAGTTCGTACAACTTCATATATCATTTTATTATATTGATAAAATAATTTAAATTTTTATTGACTAATTTTTTCAATGTTAATTAATACTAATGATTAACTAATGTTAGCACCATAACTCATATATTGTCAGTTTTTTCTAAAATTACGTTGATAAAATTATTTTCAATTTCTATAACTAATTTTTCAATATTAATAAATAATAATGATTAATTTTCATAGTACTGTTTAACACTTAAAATTGTAATATTAGTTTTTCTCCAATAATAAATTGTAAACATTCAAAACAAATCTCCAATAAAACATATATTAACCATGATAGATGTTATAAAAATGTTAGTTTAATAATTTATTAAAATTTCAATCATTTAGTGACGATTTCCATAAATCATCACGAAATGTTCACATTTAGCGACGCATATTAGAATTTGTCACTGAATGCGGAACATTTGGTGACAATTACAATAATTCATCGTTGAATGTTGGATGTTTAGTGACTAGGAAAAGAAATTGTTGCCATACGTATTAACTTTAGCGATCAAATGTAGATTTCATCGCTAAATGCGAAACTTTAAGTGACAAATCTTTGTATACAATGTAATGTGTTTTAGTAGTTATGGTAACGTTTTGAGAAATCGTCACGATTGTGTTTTTCAGTGACGAATATATGGCATCGTCTCTAATATCCCGTCATTTGGTGATGATTGTTCCCAACCGTCACTAAATATAAAGCATTAGGTGACGATTTTAGAGTTGCGTCGCCAAAGGTTTCCCCTTTAGCAATGCTTATTATTGTTGTCACTAAATTATGGCTTTTAGTGATGAATATTTTCAAATGTAGTAAGATGTTGTCTTTTAGTGACAATTTTTGTTTCCTCACTAAAAAAATCGTCGCCAAAAAGTTATATTTTTGTAGTGAGAATTGTTCTATGAAGGCACTATCAATTGCGCGAACACTACAACAAATATCACTTTTGACGACGTTTTTTAAGCTACAATTTAAGACTTGTAGTCAAAAATAACTTTTTGACTATAAAATTTGAAAATCGTAAGAAAAAAGTAACCTTTTATCTACGAAATTTTAGCTACGAAATTTAAAAATCATAGACTATTGAAAATGTATGTAAAAGAATTTATTTTTTGGGTTTTTTTAAGACTATTACCTGTAGTTGTTTAACTACAATTTTTTCATAGTTAATAATTTTTAACTTTGCTTTTCACTGTGAATAAGTTTTCGTAGCAAGAAGTTTTTAGCATAGAAATGTTTTTCATAACTAAAACTCTAATATGTTCCAACTATTACCTATGTTTTTTGATATTTGTAAGGAAAAAGTTGTAAGGATCGTGATTGTTGGGATTGTGGCAATTCCAATTGCACCAATCACAACAACAATAAACATAACAATAACAAGAAAACCATAGCAATAACAATGAATACCAAGTTTAACATGGAAACCCAAGAACTGAGAAAAAATCACAAAAAAATGTACTAGAAATTTTTAAGCATAGATAGTGATTATAAGGCACACAAATCTCTCTCTTTAGCCATTTATAGGTATTTATATCGTAAGCAAAAATGTCAATAAATGGAAACAAATTAAAGTGGGTCATGGGTCCTACCACAAGCCTACTGTGGTGACTTCTGTTGCTCGCACCACCACAATCACACCTTCCTCCTCTTCTCTCAACCTTCACATTCAACAACCTACCACTTGGAGATTATAATACATGAAGAGACCAAAACATAAAACATGCTTATACATCATTATCAATAACACACTCACACTTAATGCATCAAACACCTCCATATGCAACCACCAGAGGCCAACTGATGTCTAACATAACATCAGTTGGCACTCACTCACCCTTTAGTGAGCATAATTGTTAGGTTTTTAGCACCTAACACCTTCTCCAAACATAAAACACCATCTTCAACCAAACTCTAGATGACTTGGTACAGCTACCTTATGTGCTTGGTTCGGGAATGAAACATGGGATTCTTATCTAGCTGAACTGCACTCTAACTATTATTGAAAAGAACACATCTGTTAGGATATTTATTATCTCTCATTATGTAATTTGGGAATTTTTTATTATTGGGTATTCAAGATAATGATTAAAATTATAGATCTAAGAAGTGGTGTAAATAAATAACACTTCTTACTTGAATTGGATTCTTAGATAAGACTTGCTGCAAAAATAGAAGTCTATCTTAAATGAAGATTAGTTTGGATCATGGTGATTGAGATATGGATAATACAAGATGGCTTAAGTGAATGTTGCCTATAGATTTCTATGTCTTTGTCTTACTGCGTGTGTATAACATATATGTGGATGATTTTGTGAGGTTTTTTTATCAGTGTTGATGGTTAATGGAAGAGTAAAATTGAGCGGTCTTTGATCTGAATATTTTAATACTTTGAGGAAGGCTTCTGTGTGACGTTGTCAGGTGTGAAGAAAACTAGAGATAGCACAAGGCGTGTTACTGTGTGCGTGACCCAGCTCCTGCACTTGAAACATTAGTGATTTGGTAAAGATTTTGGCTAGACGTTTACTTGATGTGTTGTGCATGAAATTTCTTTTGCTACATAAACACGTGAGTCACTTGGTAATGCTTTTGTTTGGATGGTTATGGCAAGTGTATATGTGAAACGTGAATTTGAGATCTGATTCCTTTTTGTTATGGGCTGAATTGAGGAAGGCTAGTGAGTGTTTCTAAGTAGGTCACATGGCTTTAGTGTTAAAAAAATTATGAGATAGTTGAAAATATATTGTTGGGTATGTTAACCATCATGTTTGAAAATTATTATCGTGGGCTAAAGGATAGTGTGCGTGGACTACAAATCTAGTGATGATATCTACTTGACCATTCAGTTGTGCATGGTTTCTTGGCTGTGTAGGAAGTTGTTCTTTGTTTCTTTCTCAAGTGTCTTCTTGAGTGTTGAAGTGTCTGTCTAATTATTTGAGTTATTTATTCATTATTCTTATGTTAAAAGATTGATGAGAAAAATACTCTATTGAGGTTAACATGAGTCGGTAGTGCTATTAGGTGTAAATTACTTTCACGGGTAGTAAGGATGAATGGTAATGTCAAGGGTTAAGTGGTGTTAGCTTATTAAAACCTTCTGTAAAACTATCATTGTACTTTTATGAAACTATTAAGCCAGGTAAGGGCCCCACAAATGTAGGCAAGATGTGCTGAACTGCGTTAACGAATATTGGGGTTGATTTATTTTGTTGCATATAATTATTCTAGTTTTTAATTGTGCTAGAAACAACTATCATCAATCGAAGAGTTTGTGAAACTAATACACCCCTATGGTTTTATCAATTGGTATCAAAGCAAGGTCACCGTATCAGAATTTGGTATAGCAAGTTAGTGCAGATTTGCATTTCACAAACATGGCTTCAAAATAAGGTGCATCAATTACCAGGCTACTGTTGTTGGATGGTTCTAGTTATCGTACTTGGAAAGCACGTATGAGAGTTTTTATTCAGGTATAGGGAACAAAGGCATGGAATTTAATGCTACATGGTTGGACACATCCAGTGATGACTAATGACATGAAAGACCCATCTAAATGGACAAGAGTTGAAGAAGAGAGAGCACTTGGAAATTCTCAAGCCATATATGCCATCTTTAGTGCCATAGATGAAGGTTGTTTCTCCATGATATCAGCCTGTAAATTGGCTAAAGAAGTGTGGGATACTTTGCAGACTATACATAAGGGATCAAATATATGATAGCCTTGAAACTTCAAATGTTTGTCACGAGGTTTGAAGAACTAAAGATGGATGGTAGTGAGATAATTAGAGATTTCCATAATAGATTGTGCGATATAGCAAATCAAGCACATCAGCTTGGGAAGAAATACTCTACCCTAAAATTGGTAAAGAAAACGCTGAGATCACTACCTTCAAGATTTATTCCAAAAATTGCAGCAATCGAGGAGGCTCATGACATTAACGACTTGTAGTTGGAGAAAGTAACTAGAATTCTTACTAATCTTGAAATGAATTTGTTAAGGAGTAAACAAGAAAAGAGCAAAAGATTGGCACTAAAAGCTGAAAGATGAATTTGACGAGAGTGAGGATCTAGTGTTGTTAACACAAACATTCAAGAGTGAAAAAGGAATTTAGGCAAAACGGTGAGAGTTCATCAAACAACAACTTCAACTAACAAGTCAAAACTCAAAAGGGTGAAAGAAAAGAAAAGAGCATTCAATGTCATGAGTGTCAAGGCTTCAGACATGTGCAAGCAGAATGTGATAATACCTGGAAGAATAGAAAAGGATAATCCTTTACGAGCACTTGGAGCAAGAATGAATCTGAAAGTGAATATGGTAGTGAAGAAGATATTGTGAACAGTGCTACGTTAGTTGCTTTATACAGCAAAAATCCAATTGCTTGCTTATCAATAACTAAGTCGAAAGTAACTGATGATGAAAAAGTAAGCAAATCTGCAAATTTTAGGAAAAACGTAGACGAATCAGTTAAAAGTTTGATCTCAATTATTACAGTGATGGCAGTGGTTCGGATGATAAAAAGGAGAATATTTATAAGCTTACAAATTAATGTATACAAAATGGATAAAAACATGTAAGAAGAATGAAAAGTTGAATGAAGAAAACTTATCTATGAAGAACATTATTCATGGCCTAGAGAAGAAATTGACGTTGACACTAGTTGAACTTGATGAAGCAAAATTGAAATTGGTTAGTACCGAAAAGGGTTTGAGGATGTTAAATGATGGCACAGAATCGGTAAGATAAAAGGGGATCTTTAAGGCATTGGCTATAAAGGAGAATATTCTAAGCTGAACGATGAGAAAAGTAATGCATCCAGATCTATCCAAGAAGAAATTTCAAAGAAAAGTTGGAGATTTGTTCCTACAGGCCATTTTTGTGGAGTTATTAGATCATAAGACCAAGGTGTTACAAGTTACTACAAATGCTATTTCAAAGAACCCAAAACCGAAGGAGCATTTATTCCTCATATAATTTTCAGCAGCAGTCTATAGTTTTGAAGCACACTTAGGTTAAAAAGAGTCGATTGCAAGCTTTCAGAGCTCTTAAATCTATGAAGGCGACTTCGCATAATGGTTGGTATTTTGACAGTAGATGTTCACATCATATGACAAGATAGAAGTTACTTATCCAATTATCAAAGTTATATGGATAGACATATGACATTCAGAGATGGAAGGAAGGCTTCGATAATTTGTAGAGGAAAGTTAAACGTAGATGGATTGCCACATCTAAAAAAGTACTTCATGTCGACAGATTAAAGTCAATTTGGTAAGTATAAGCTAACTTTGTGATGATGGTTTACTGGTTAACTTTACAAGTGATGAATGTAGAGTGTTAACTAAGCAAAAAGAATGCGTTGTGAGTGGAAAATGGTCAGTAGATAATTTCTATATGCTACAAGTCACCAATACATGCAATTTAGCCTCTTATGACAATAATATAGAGCTATGGCATCAAAAGCTTAGACACATCAACTATAATCTCATTAGCAAGTTTAAGAAATTGGAAACGGTGAAAGGTTTACCCTCAATGAACAAAGAAGACAAATCGTTATGTAGTGCATGTCAAATGGTTAAGTAAATTAAAGTGCCACATAAAAGGTTAGATATGTTTCTTCCTCATGTACACTTGAGTTAGTTCGTATGGATTTGGTTGGTCCAACAAAACATGATAGCATTATTGGGATGAATATTTTCTAACTTGTTTTAATGACTATTCTAGATACACTTGGGTATCATTTTTGAGAGAAAAAGTAGATGCTTTTAAGGCCTTTAAAAGCTTATATGTGCACGTTATAAATAGGAAAAATATGGCGGTGTTGAAACTTTGGTCAGATCATAGAAAGGAATTTAAGAATGCAAGCTTCAATTAGTTTTGTGATGAATATGACATCATACAAGAATTTTCAACACCTAAAACTCCATAGCAAAATGGAGTTGTCGAAAGGAAAATTTAAGTCTTCAAGAAATTGTCGGATCTATGTTGAATGATAGAAAGATGTCTATGCGATTTTGGGCCAAAGTAGTCAACACAACATGCTACATATGTAATAGAGTTTATCTTAGAAACATCTTGAACAAGACATCTTACGAACTTTAGAAAGGACATAAACTAGATGTGAGTTACTTTCATGTGTTTGGCACTAGATGCTACATTCTTAGAGATTGAAAACAACTTAAAAAATTCGAGGCAAAAGCAATGAAGGGATCTTCATTGGTTATTCAACTCATAGCAAAGCATATTGAGTGTTTAATCAAAGAACCAAGAAAGTGTTAGAATTCATAAATGTGGTGATAGATGATGTATCTCAAGTGTGCATTATAAGGGCAGAAGAAAACAAGCAAAACCAGTATTGCGAACTACCTTAAACTAAAAAGGCAAGTTCATAAAGAAGGTTCTTGCAAGAAAGAAAGCAATTATTCCATGATTTTATTTCCTTTTAAGAAATATATCGATACTTATACAAGTAAATTAATCCAATTTGAATTTTGAAATATTATACAGTTATCATCAAAATTGTTAATTATAAACCTTGAGCTAACAATCTCTCCTATTTTGATGATGACAAATAATAATAGATATATTTTCAAAATTCAAATGATAATAAAAGGTTTCAAAAGATACTTGTAAACTTTACTCACAATTATAATTAGAGAGAGCCCGACATCTAAAGGAAGGAGCCTATCGTTTGTTTATCACAGATTCAAACTCCACAAGTTTAGCAACTTTTTAGCAGAATATATTATCAATGGATATATCATCAAGGAAATATTGAAAATATATCTCATGTGCAAAGAATATTATTTCTCCCCCTTTTTCATTATAAAAAAAGTGAAAGAGTAATTAATACATCAAATACAATCTTAAGAATGAATAAGCCAAGCAAAAAAGAACTAGCAATAGAGTTATTGAAAATATTCAAAGATTCTTCTAAACAAAAGCTGCATGTCAAGAAGTTGATTTTACATGTTATCTATTTGTTCTTGATGGGATTGAATGTCCTTTAACTGTTGTTAGAGAATTGTACTATTTTCATCCTAAGGAGGGACAAAGGTTTGCTGGTCTGGAGCAGGATATAAGTTTTCTA
>JAOSBO010192901.1:0-20241 GCA_027563915.1 Erythroxylum rotundifolium | reverse complement strand
ATAATAATATTGAAAATAATAGGAAATACAAAATTGAACAAATGGCTAGAGGTAGCGACATCTAGAAATTCCTGATCCAGGAAGTACATCGAGTCAGCTTCTTCCATTTTTCTCTTCCTTTTTCTCTTCCTCAATCTCTCAACAATTCTCTCTAAGGTTTCTCTCCAAAGTGGCTGATGCAAAAGCTCCTTCTTTCTATTTTTCTTGTTCTATTAGAATTTTTTCAGGGTTTCAAAAGGTCCAAAAACATCCCTTAAAACATGAATTTTGGGAGTGACTGTGCATCTACTAGATGCAAACTGTGATCATGGGCCAACTTTAGTGTTTTTTCATGATCGGGGCCTATTATATCATGATCGTAGGTTGTTGTTTTAGTTGAAATGTCTCCAAAACTTCTCTGTTCTTCGATGTTGACCCTGAAACACTAATAAACACATCAAAGTTCCTAAATAACATAACATATAAGCTCAAATACTTGTACTAATTAACCATAAAACACTTAAAACATAAATAATTAACAAACTGACATAATTCTAACCTAAATACATACTAAATGATTGAATTAATAGCTAAATGCTTATCAAACTATGCCCTAAAATATGATGCAATTTACACTTATCAAGATCTAATCATGTGTTTCTATTATTGAATTAATATGTCTAGGATATTAGTTCAGTGTTTGATTTCATATGATTAAGATTGAGAAATCCTCTTGTATTAATAGGTCTACCATAGCTAGTAGCAGCTGCATGCAAACCTAGATATAAGTCAACATAAATTCTCTATATTAAGGTAAAAAATAATAGACAAATTTATGAATTGAGTAATGCAATCTTATAGGTTTTGACTAGAAAAAGGTTTTAATTAATCAACCAACGATTAGTTGTTTATAGTTTTGAGAAAGATATTAACATAAGATAGGAATTTCGATGGTCTAATAATTGAATTACATGATAAAAGGTTAACACTTAAGAGATCTTAGGGGGATTCATTACATAGGTACTAACTATTTGATATTGGATTAATCTTTGTGTTTGATAGGTTGCATTTCATGCATGGTTTCTAGGATAGTCTGCATTCATTTTGCATGTGTTTGTTTATTATTTGTGTGTTTTTGTGCCCTTTTGTGTTTGTTATATGTGTAAGAGACCAAAGTGGGGATTGGAGTTGTAACGTAGGAGATTTGGGACGTTTTGGAGAAGCTACGTGCTGGAAATAGATACAACATGATCATGTCGTATCGGGAAAGAACTGGGTAGAATTTATGGATGAGTTTTTAACCCCAATTGTCATCTATTATAGGCTGGATCTTTGTTGAAGACGTGGAATACAAGCTGGGAAGCTAGAATAAAGAGTCCCAATTGAAGATTAACTAGGAAATCTCTCCTAATTTTGGCTAGGTTACGAATTGGAAAGGATATAAATACCTTATGGCATAAGGAAATCGAACTCTCTCTCTTCCTTCTCCTATTTTTGGTATTCAGCTGCGAGCCACCATTTTTATTGCAGTCTTTATGTTATTTTGCTGTGGAGAGAAGATGAACTCTATGGTCTATCTTGTTGTCATGTTAGCTATGAACGACAAAGCCTTTTTCTAGTCAGGGTGCTTGGATATTCAGCCATGGATGATTTGTGAGACTATGTTCTTATTCGTTTATGCAATTCAGATATTTATTTAATTCCCATACTTGAACCAAATTTACTATTGCTTAATTTATTGTGCAATATCACAAGTTGTGTGATTGATTAAGTGATAAATTGCTGAATAGGATAGTATTGTCATGGATATTATTTAGCGAATTGGTTTTATCTTGCGAACGATGTATGTTGGTAGTAAAATCAATGGAATTAAATAATCTGCCTTAATAAATTATGGCATTTCTGAATTTATAGGTTAGGACAAGGGTCTTTTTCATTCTTAATGCAACTAGAGATTGATCTTATTAGGGCATTTCCTAGTGGTTGTCTTTAGATTAGGGAAGTAACTTGTCAGGGTGTTTTCCCGAGTTACCGACAAAGTAAGAAAAGATTGGTTAATGAGTGCGTCACCTTTGGCTATAACTTTGCCTATCTGAATTGTCTAATTTATCTTATAATGTCAATGATCGAATTTCCAGGTTGAATTGAAGAGTACCTTGGCTAGGTTTTCACAAATTACGTTTTAATCTCATTTTATTATTTGTTGTCCAGACCTGTTTTGTGCCAATACAACATGTTCATGTCATTTCTATCACTATAGCTCTCCTTTAATTTTCTGCATTGCTTTCATTTTTATTTACATCTCCTACAATATCTTAATCTGTTATTTTCTGAGAATTTGAGTAACTCTATATTAATTCCCTCCAGATTCGACCCGATTCACCACTAGCTACCTAGTTTTTGGAGAGTTGGAAATATATTTTTATTTTTGGTAGTTTGACAACCTATCAGTGTTATATTTGCTTTGATTCATTATTGTGATAAATTCTAGTTTAGTTTAGTTTTAAACTAAATCGTCATATTATTCAATGGTTATATAATAGAAACGTATGAGAGATTCAAGGAGATGATAAGGAAGTTCCTACATTATGGTTTATCATTATGGATGCAAATACAAACCTTCTCTAATGGGCTAAATCAAATGATGAGGCAGATAATAGATTTAGCATTTTGGGGTACTCTAAACAATAAAATGCCAAAAATAGCTTAGGACCTCATTGAAGACCTGATGATGAATAATTGATAGCGGTACTCTTCTCAAACAAAATTTAGCAAGCTAATAGGAGTATGTGATGTAGAAGTAATTACAACGCTGATCAACAATGTTGAAGGGATAAGTAGGAAGATCGATGGATTAACTACAAGTACTCATTTGTTCCAAACAATGTAATGCGAAGTGTGTAGGTTGGGACATCCAGGTCAAGATTGCATAGCATTATAACTTGAGCATATGGATTGTATGGAGAATGCTCTTAGACCTTAGAATAATCCATATAGAAATATATCTAATTTAGGATGGAGGAATCACCTAAATTTCTTTTAGGGAAATCAAGGGCAGTCAAGGAACAACCCTTCACCTGGATTCCATTAACACCTACCTTAAGAAAAAAAATTTAAGCTTAAAGGATATTATTTTCAAAATTCTTCAACAGTCAGAGGCAAGACTTCAATCCACAGGGATGTCCTTGAGGAATTAAGAGGCTTCTATATGTAACTTGAAAACTTAGATTGACCAGTTTACCAAGTTAAGGGAGTTTTCCTAGTACTATAAAGACAAATCCTAAATAATGTATCACCCTTAGAAGTGAAAAGAGTTGAACGGGGAAAACAAAACCTAAGAAAAGAAAGAAAATAACACCAGGAGTCAAGAGGAAGTTGAAGGTGAAAGGCACCTTTAAAAGTCAAGAAATTTTGGTCTACTATCCTTTATCTTACCAAAGTGAAGAAAGATCGAAAGGATAAGGGGTTTGGTAAGTTCCTTAGACTCTTTAAACAACTCCAAATTAACTTTCCCCTTGTTAAAGCTCTTGCAGCCAAAGTATTCGAAATTTTTAAAGAACTTACTGATGAACAAGAGGAGGTTGGGGAAGTTAGTGACTGTGACATTTAGTGGAAGTTGCTCAATGATTCTTCAAAGCAAGCTACCAGAGAAGTTTAAAGGTCCAAGGAGTTTTACTATCACTTGTTAAATTGATGCTTAAAAAAATAATTTAAATGACTTAGAGGTTTTTATTAATATGATGCCTTATTCTTTGTTTAAGAAATTAGGATTAGGTGAACTAAAACCTACTAAGATAAGTTTAAAATTAGCAGAAAGATCTGTAAAACATCTTAGAGGTATTATAGAGGATATACTTGTGAAGGTTGATAACTTCATATTCCTAGTCGATTTTGTAATTTTTGATATAGAGGAAAAGGTACCTCTCCTTGTAGGTCATCCCTTTTTAGCCACTTGTAGGTCTTTTATTGATGATAGTGAGGGTACATCAGTGTTTAGGGTTGGGGATGAAAAGGTAAATGTTTTGATGTCATTAATCATTCCCTTAAATTTATTGATGTTGATAATTCTAGTTATTTATTTGATATTTAGTTTCAAATGTTTTATAGGATTCTTCTTCTAAAGGTCCACCGGTGCTGTTTCCAGTTCAAGGTAAAAGAATGATGAAAAATGGATAGAAAGGTAAAAGAAGGTATATTAGTTAAAGTTTAAGGAACTCATAGTAAGAAACAACAAACTTTATAAACCACCTTGAACATGAAGATATGTTGAGCTAAAGACAATGAAAAGAAGTGCCACTAGGGATGTAGCCCAAAAATTAAGATAGTTTTGTTTCATTTGATTATGTTATTTTATTTATTTTTAGCTTTAGTTTTGGATTTCAATATTTTTTAGGCATGTTTTATGTTAGGTTATACATCATCTTTATTAGATTCTGCTTATTTTTTGTGTTTTTTTAATGTGATATTGATTTTTGTGACTTTGAATGAAATCATTATAATTTTTAAGGAAATTTTAGGCATACACAGTAATGTACATACTTGTGTATACAAAAATTTCATCTTAGTATGTTTTACATGGTTCTAATAACCTACACAGTCATTAGACATAACAGTGTATAGTCTAGGAGCTCTTAAAACTTTTTACACACAATTATAGTTAATTGCACGAGCATGTGGAATGTGTCATAACACACGTTTGTGTCAAAAGTCAAATAGTCACAATTGCTTACACAGCCTCGAACATGGCCATGTATGTAATCATGTAAGTTTGGAAAAAGTCATATGCCCATGTATCATAAGTCACACAATATAGTGAATTACATAGTTAGTTATATGACCGTGTAAGTCCACGACACACATTAAAAATCCTCTTTTGCCACCCATAAAATACAAGTTTAATTTCATTATTTTCCATATAAATTATTGATCTAATTTGATGAGTTAGATAAAATTTGCTTTGGGCATGCAAATTTTGCTCACTAAGTTAGAAAATTAAGAGATCTTATTAGATTAGGTTTAAAGAGTTGGTTTCCTAGTAATTAGATAGTATTCCCTAGTTTAATTTCATTTCAATTTAATATTTGCATGAATTAGGTCTAATTATGTTTAGTATAGGTTTAATTGTTAAATTGTGTAATTGAATTTTGGATTTTAAGAATTGCATTAGTAATTACATAATTAGATTAATTTTATTTGTTAATAGAATTTTATTTTTTTATTAGTTTAATTTTCTAATTATTTTTGTTAATTATATTACTTAGTTTAATTTGAATTTGAATTGTTTGTTTTTCGCAATTATATATGTAGTGAACATACGACTTAGGTGTAGGGAAAACCAACTTGTTTGTATTAATATATGGTATTTTCGCACATTTTATTTCATTTTGGGTATAATGACAAGAAGAACATAAGTCGTGCAATAACAAAGAGCAAAGGAGGTACCGAGGAATAGACAAAGAGGACAGGGGTCATCTAAAGACCTAAATGGAGCTTGCTCGCTGCTGATGCCACAAATTGCAACACGTCCACTAGATGGACTTGAGATGTTGCTTTTCAATGCTAGGGCCCATGAGGAGCAGTTCTAAAGGCTCAAGGACAAGAGATTGAGATTGACAAATGCATCAATTGGAAAGTGCTGGAGCAGATCAACTTAACTTAGTAGGTTTTAGAGTTAACCAGTATAGGAGTAACTTGATTTTTCTTAATCATGGAGCCTATATACTGGGAGCTTACACTCAAGGTGTGATCCATGTTCATTATAGAAAATGGTCTCCATGATTAAGACTAGCTAAGCTCGATACAATTTAGCATGCACATAAACATGATAAGCATAAGATATAAGGAATTTTTTATGATAATAGGGCCCTACGATCAGGACTTCCTGGAGAAGTAACAAGAACCTTTATATGGTTTTCTGTATAGGATGTACGCCCGTCACTTTTAGTGCATCATCAATGAGGAGGATATCTATGACTTGTGCAAATCTAAGGCATTAATCTTACGACATCCCTCAGTTACATACATCCACAGGCTTTTGAGTCATACAATGAGTAGGTGGGTTGATAACTTTAGAGTCATCGGGAACTTAAATGTGTTATATATATATATATGAAAATAATCCACAGGATGTCGATACACCTAGGAGACACCTTAGCCTAACTTTTTTGATGTCAAAGCAAAGAGAAGAAGATAGGAATGGATTGCATCAATCCTTGTAAGACACAATTGGTGAAGAGGATAGGTGTTTTCAAGAGGCTACCATAGATAAGGCTGCTGAGTACTATAATTGCCTTCAATTTAGTTGGTATATATATATACATATATATATAATAATAATACATAGGAGATAGGGCTCGATAGGAGATATCTACCAACTGTTAGCTTTCTGGACGAGCAGGAAACTTTGAGAACAGATGGGGATGGCTCCAATATAGTAGAGCATCCATCGAGATATAACTCGTCATTGTCAGAGATGGGAGAAGTGAAGCATCAAGATAATTTAGCTTTTTCAGCTAGTGTAGGATCACCCAGGATACCAACACCTCCTAGATATAGGGACCAGCTAAATATTTCTTGACTAGAGAAGTACCTGGAGCATATCTTAGAAGTTTAGCACACTATCGAGGTGAAATAGTTAGAGTTATCAGAGAGGATATATAGATGGGAGGACTAATGATAAATGGATGGAGGAGGCTATATTGCAGATGACAGGACATATCAATATGTCCATACCACCTACACCATCTAGAATGACTGCATCATCTTTAGCTCCATAGCTATAAAATGCTCAGAGACCTGAAGATCCTCCAACCACCAACATACAAGACTCACTGATGGAATGACAATTAAATAGACAATTTGGACGTTCTATTAGGCTTTTTTCCTTTGTTTATTTCATTATTTGCATATTTTTCTTTTTTATCATTATTTTTTTGTTTAAAATTTAGTATTGTAGAATTAGATTTTTATTTTATCCCCTTTTACTTCTATTTTGCAAGGATGAACGTACGTAATATTAGATGGAATCTTCAATGAATTTAAAATGTGTAATTTTTATTATTTAGGGAACTACCAAAATATACTTTTTTTTCACGTTTTGCGTTTATTCCGTTATTTTATTTTTTTGAGCTTTGTTGTATACATGGAGGACAATGTACAATTTTTAGTGTAAGGAAGGGGTTAATGAAAAGTTTGAAAAGATTTTCAATTTTCTTAATCTTATTATAATCTTTATTATTCATACTTACTAATTGCCATCTCGATTTAGTTAAAATATGTCTAAAACAGTTAGGTTATTACTAATTATTGAACTAAATTAGTATGCAAAAGGATGAAAGTTAGAATAAACTTGCTTTTTACAAGCCATATTTTTGTAACCATTGAGATAGTTAGTCTGAATGAAAATTGCCTATTGTTTATACACATAAAGCCTATTTATGAGTTTTTGAGCCTAAGAGCAAATACATTATCATTTTATGATCTTTTATTCTTCGGTGTATGTTATTAGCATAGTTTTATGGTTCTAGAACTTGCTTTTATTATTCATATTAAGACTAGATTCTTTAAACTAGAGGCATCAAAATCATAAAGGGACTTAAACTATAAGAAAACCATACATTATCGATGGAAAATTACTGATGGAATTAATTTCTTAGCTAATTACTGATGGAAAATCAATATCCGTTGGTAAATTGTCATGAAAAATTTCATTTTGAGATGGACAAAATTTTCGTCAGTAAAGGTAGAGGGAAAACATTCACGAAAATTTTTTGACAAAATATAGCGATAGAAATGGCTTATCCATTGGTAAATTAGGCGGAAATGCTTCCCTCAATTAAATAGCATCAGAATTTTACCGACGGATATAGTTCCGTTAGTGAAATTTACGCGAAAATTATTTTTTTATAATCAGTGTCGATTTTTTACCGATGGTAATGGGTTCCATCAGTAATTTTCTGATGGTATTCGGCCTTCGTCATTAACTTTAGATTAGTCAATTTAAAAAATTTGAAAATGACTTTGTTTGGTTTAACACCAAACGATGTCATTTGGGTCAAGGGTTAAACGTCCTCGAACCCTTCCCCCTGGTTTTCTCCTCTTTCCTTCCCGATTTTTTATCCATCCTTGCATAACAGGCCTTCTCCTCTCCTCGCCATCGCCATCGTTCTTCCTCACCCATCTGCAGCTTCTCCTCTACTCGTTGTCGCCGTCCTCGCACATCTGCAGGTTCTTCTCTCCTCGCCGTCGCCATATTTCATAAGTTAACGATAATGTTTCTCTATTTCTATAATGTTTAGTGAAATTTTTGGTGCAAGCTAGACAATATACGAATATCATCTATGAATATAAGGTTCTGTACTTAATAATAATTTGTTGTAATGTTTTGAAAAGAAGGGATTTGAGATTCAAGTGTGTTTTTGAGATTGAAGAGAAGGTATTTAAGATTGAAGTGTGTATTTAAGATTGAAGAGAAGGGATTTGAGATTGAAGTGTGATATTTGAGATTGAAGAGAAAGGATTTGGTTCAATATTGATTATTATCCATCCTAATGATAATGACTTTAGGGTTCTTTTGTTACTAGCTTTTGATTTATAGTCCATTGAAATTCAATTGCTTCCATCTTGAATTCAAGTTTCATAGCATTAGGGTTACAACTTATTTGCTAAATTGATTAGGGTATGAATTTGGATATTTTGATTATAGTTTCAATTTAGCAATTTTGACTAAGGTTTGAAGCACATCTATAGATTTTTAAGTTTAACCTAATGCTTAGTTGACATTGAGATATAGCTAGACTTAAGTATAATTTTGTTTATATTTTGATATTAAAATTTGGCATGTTGGATTATTTTCTTACGTGAAAAATAAGATAAGGGAGATAACATTTAAGGGAGTAGAAATATTTATTTATATTCTCGGTTTCTTTTTCAATTGTGACTAAATAAAACAAATACAAGAACAAGTTTAATCCTCCAAATTCTTTATCGTGAAGTTGGTTGGTGTTTAAATTTACCATAATGGAATGTTTACATAATAAGTTCCTTTATAGATACCCATTTTAACTATAAGTAATAAATGAGGTAACTCTATAGAAATTATATATGAAACATAAGTGATTATAGGACATTCGATAAAATTTTAATGCATATTAATAATTGATTTACTAATAATAAAACGTATTAAGAATCCTTAAATTAGATGACATAATTGTTATTCTTAAGTTTTGTAGAATCATATATATGCAATACTTATTAAATTGAGAAACTAGTCAATACTCTCTTCTTGTTTTTTTCCTTTTCCATTAATTTAAATTAGATTATAGATTATGTAAACCTAATCTCCTATAAGTCATTTGTATGTAGGGTTATAAGCAAGAGTAACCTAATTAGTTAGAATTTCGGCACTATTATAAAGAAGACTTAGACAGTAACCATATCACTGGTACTATTGTCACTAGTAACCAAATCAAAAAGAAACCAACTTCTGTTAATATAAATTAATGTAGTAGTGGTAAGTGGATATCGTTCCCACGATGAATTTTAACGGTAGAGAGGTTACAAGTTCAAAACTAAAATAAAGTAACGAAAAAGGGGGGTTTCAATTTTTGCAAATTCAAAAGAGTAGAAAAAACAAAAATCGGAAATTGATCAAAGTAATTAGATCTGAAAATTTAATAGACAAACCTTGGTTTTAGGTCACCGATATTATCATGCTAATATGGATCCTTGATATAAAATTCAATTTATCAATAAACATTCATTGGGGGAGGGGCAGTGTTTTCCCTTAAGTGTAAATGATTAGAAACATGTATCCTAAGCATTCTTATTAATTAACAACCTAGATACGATCTTAAGTTCAATTGAATAATAGCTTTAAGAACCAAGAAACCAATGAACAAGATAATACATGTACGACAAGCAATTAATCAAGATGAATATCTTCTTAGAATTTTCGACTCTAATGTAAAGAAGGTAATCCTAATTATTACTGGTGATTAAAAAAGCTGAACGTCTATTTCATTAATCTAGTTATTGAACAAATCAATCCCTAGTTGCGCACCTAGAAATCAATCAATTCAATTAGAAAAAGTAATTGAGAAGATACTCAATGTTCATAAGGGAAACAAACTTTATTGAAATATCTCACATATAATAGATGATAACATGGTTTCCCTAAACCAACAAAAGAAGTTTAGCTACTTGTAATGGAATTGAAAATAAAAGAAATAACATAACACATTGTTTCTATCCCCGGTCTTTCTAGAAAATCCAAAAAATATGTATAAAAATACTGCAAAAAATAAAAGCCTAACTATGGCTGCCAAGAAACAAGAAGAAAACTGCAGAAAAAATGAAAACAACTCCTAAACTATTGTTACGTGAACAGTGTGTGAACAGTAATGCAAATCCCCCTTTTTAATGCCCCCCGATCCCTTCCTTTTCCATCCTCTCTTGCAGATCACCTCTTCCACATGTTCAGATTGTGATTCTCTATCAATCTGATCTTAAAAGATCATGATAATCTAAAACAAATCAGATTTAAATTTGAAAGCAGATCTGCAGATTTTTCCTTTTATCCTTGCACGCGGCCAAGTCTAGTCATGAATTTGCTGCCAACTAGGAATTTTGGATTTCTTTGTTTCTTTTGCATCTTTTTAACTCAGTTTCATCCACCAAGTGTTGGAAATCATCTGAAAACAATTAAGACACAAATCCATCAATTTTGAATAATAATTTCAGTGAGATTTATGTATCAAATAAATGTAAAATGACAACTTAACAAATTCCCCAATGCCAAACCTTTGCTTGCCCTTGAGCAAACATGACAGACCACTATATCAATTCATCCTTAATAAGATTGAATGCACACAATTTCTTAACTTGGGCTAGTAATACTTAGGTTGCATAAACATCATAGTCACTTTTTACCAATATAAATAAACACAGTCAAAATAAGACATCTTTTTTCAAAAAGCACGTATGAAGCCAAAGTGAATTCTTCTCACAGATTTCTCTCTTATTCTCAAGTGTTTAAGGTCAAAGTGTTTCTCTCAAATCTCCCTCTAATAGATTACACTACCATAGGCTTGCAAATTCACCAGTTATCATTCATTTGAATTACATGATTTCATAGATCATAAGGACTTTATTATGGGTTATAATGGGGCTAGGTTCAAAGGTAAGGTAAAAATGTGGCAAAGGGTTAATCATAAGTATTCACAAAGAACTACGTAAAAAGGAAACTCACATTCAAATTTTGAGACAAACACATGAATATAAAGGACTACAACTACTCATTACTAACTAATGCTACTATGCTTTATTCTTTTTCTTTTTGTTCTCTTTTTTTCCTTTTTCTTTCTTTTCTTTGTTCTTTCTTTTTTTCTTATTCCCCTTTTTTTTAACTTGGCTAAGAGGCAAGGGAGAACAATAAAAATAAGAGAAATTACTAGCAATATAATTTAATAATCACATGAGTAAAAGTACCTATAAAAATATCTCAAAACACAATACAAAGCAAAAGTCCTAAATTACTCAATACTTCATTCAACTTACGATAGGGTAAGGCAAAAGGGGTTTTAGGGTTTCAATGTCACGTGATTAAATGAAAAACAAGATTAGAGGCTCAAAAGTGTTTACAAAGGGAAATGACTAGGTAAGATATTTTTAAGCTAAAGGTTGTGAAAACAAAGAAGGACTTAATCATTTCCATAATCCATGCAATCAAACTAAATCAATTCGGTTCAGTGCAAGTTCTGAAGGCAATCATAATTAGAGGAGCACCACATAATACAAAGAAACAAAATGACATAAAGATGATGTCATTAAGGCTCAAATTCGCTCACAGTTTTAATTCAAGAATTCTCCTTAATTCCACAATTACCTCATCACTTAAATGTCAAAATTTTGACTAAGTTTATAAGATCAGTTATTGCAATTAATCCACATGATTCACTTTGGACTCACATAGCCCAATTTAATTTCATGCATGCATTAAATCTCATCCAAACTAATATGATAAAGCTTGATGGCTCAACATGAATAATTAACATGCAAAAATTGAAAAAAATCACACTTAAATACCGAAAACAAGGTCACACATATATATCCCAATTCACATATAATCTAATTCCTTCCCCCACACCTAGACCAACATTGTCCTCAATGATCAAAAACATTAATAGCACAAAAGAGGGATGGGAACAAAAGTACTCTCCTAGATTGAAAACGCCCTATGCAACTTTGAAATGAATGATTGTAGCTTCCTTTTCAAATGCTCTACAATCAAAACAAACCAAAGAAAATAAATAAAACACTCATAGCAAAAACTCAAAAGATATGCATAAAAAAGAAATATATACAAAAGAAAGGGATATGGATGGGGTGCCTCCCATCAAGTGCTTATTTAAGGTTATAAGCTTTAGCCTTGGCATATGTACATCATCCATTATCTAATGGATGCTTGAGTCTAACATGTAGCATGCTCAAACTTCATGAGGAGCCTGGAGCAATTTCCCTCAAAGTCAGCTCCTTCTCATCATGATGCTCCAAGACTTCTAATGAGTGGAACTTCATTATTTCTCCTTTATACTCTAATGTCCACTCTTCTTTTCGGGCATCGCCCTTCTCCATGAATGTTTCAAGTGTATCTCTTCCACTTAATAGTGAATTTCCTGCACCCATGTGTCAATAAAATCCACAAAAACAATAAATTGTTCATTATCCAGAATTTTTATGGCATTTTATATATTGAATTTAATTAGTTCACTGTCAAATTCCATGGTTAATGATCCACCATGAACTTCAATTTTCGTTCTAGGGGTTTTTAAGAATGGTATTCCAAATAAAATTAGGTTTGAAGAAGATACATCATCACTCTCCATCTGCAAAATATAAAAATCAACTGGAAAACTTATCTGCCCTACTTGAACTAAAATGTCATCTAACACACCCTCTGGATAAACATTTGAACGATCCACTAATTGAATCACCACATTAGTTTCTTTGAGAGGTCCCACATTTAAAGACTTATAAACATCATAAGGCGTCACATTTATGGAAGCACCCAAATCTAACATAGCTCTCTCAATTCTCAAATTACCAATTTGACATGGGATAGTGAATATACCTAGGTCTTGGCACTTAGGTGGAAGCTTTTTCTTCTTCAAATTAGCTGAAACATTCTCTCCCAATTGTACATTTTCATCAAATTTTAATTTTTGTTTTGAAGTGCAAAGTTCCTTAAGGAATTTAGCATATCGTGGAATCTATTTAATCACATCAAATAGAGGAATATTTACTTGAACTTTTAAAAAAGTTTCCCATATTTCCTTCTCTTGCTCTTCCTTCTTTGCTTCGGCAAATCGGCTCGGAAAAGGAGGTGGAATCACCATATTTTTCAGCTTTTTTGCATCATTTCTAGTTATGAAGGTGTCTTTTTCCTGATTTCTTCTTCTACCTCTCTTCTGCAATTCTTTGGAAGTGAGTCCTGCAATTCCTACCACTTCACAACATGATGGCTGTCATACTTTGTTTAGGATTGATCTCCAGTTGTGCTAGAAAATTTCTAGAAGTTCATACTTCCAATCGATTTATGGTAGTTGCCATCTGGCTTATTTGATTTTCAATGTTCTGTTGTCGATTCTCAATATTTGGATACTTGCTTCAATACTCCACTGAAACGTTAAAGAATTAATAGCCAAAGTTTGCACTATATCTTCCAATGAAGACTTACCTTCAGAATTGGATGTTGTATTTTGATTTTGTCGAAGCATATAACGTTGTCTATATTGCTGCAAATTTTTGGCTGTTTACTTCCCTTGAGGATTCCCATATCTCAAATTCTGGTGATCATGCCACCCTAGATTGTAGGTGTTGAAAATGGGTTGTACTCCCTTTAATTCGATCCAACAAAACCTCCCACAACATTCAAATGTTCTATGTTTTTATCTGGCAAAACCAGACATGCATTAGTAGAATGTCCTAACATTGAACATATTCCACATACCTTTGCTGCTTCTTTCTTTGTAACTGCGATTTGTCGCACTAAAGAAGTAAGGTCATCTAATCTTTTTTCCAATGTGGCCATTTTCACCTCACTTATGGCTTTTGCTCCACACCCAGTATATATTCCAAATTGTTGAGTGTTGGAAGCCATGTTTGTGATCAATTCCCTTGCGACCACTGGCGTTTTGTCAACTAAGGCACCACCACTTGCAGCGTCAATCATGCTCCTATCCATAAGTGAAACACCTTCATAAAAGTATTGAATTAGCAATTGATCAGTTATTTGGTAATGGTGACAACTAGCACAAATTTTTTTAAATCTTTCCTAATATTTATAGACTGTTTATCTCGTATGTTGTCGAATTCCACAAATTTCCTTTTGAATATTGGCTTCTCTCGATGTTGGAAAATATTTCTCGAAGAAAAGCTTTTTCATTTCAGCCCATGTTTGCATGTTCTCTTCGATTAAATAGTACAACTAATCTTGAGCATCATCCTTGAGAGAAAAAGGGAAAGCTTTCAGCTTAATCTGCTCTTCCTTCACATTTGTAGGCTTCATTCCCATGCAAACCACGTCAAATTCCTTCAAATGTTTGTACGGATCTTCACCCAGTAGACCCCTAAAAATAGGCAATAAATGAATCAGCCCAGATTTTAATTCAAAAGTATTATTATCACCTAAATTCGAAAAATTGATGCAGTGGGGCTCTTAAGCGTCTGTAGGCATGGCTAGCTCGCGAAGGGTACGGTTTGCTACCATTCGTTCCATTTTCTACACTTGTTGTTGTTGTTTCGTTTGTTTCCATAGCATTTTGGTTGTCTTTTCAATTTTAGGATTGTACCGCAAATCTTTAAGTTGATTCAAACGTGCAACAAACATAAACCATCAAAAATTCCCCGACAACGGTGCCAAACTTGGAACTGTTGTTTCCTGCAACAAAATCAAAAAAACCAACCTTCGTTAACATAAATTAATGTAGTAGTAGTAAGTGGATATCGTTCCTATGAGGAATTTTACTGGTAGAGAGTTTACGAGTTCAAAACTAAAACAAAGCAACAAAAAAGGGTGGGTTTCAATTTTAGCAAATTCAAAAGAGCAGAAATAAATAAAAAATCAAAAATCGACAAAAGTAATTAGATCTGAAAATTTAATAGACAAACCTTACTTTTGGGTCACCGATGTTATCACGCTAACATAGATCCTTGATATAAAATTCAATTCATCAATAAACATTCATTGGGAGGTGTTTTCTTTTAACTGTAAATGATTAGAAACATGTATCTTAAGCATTCTTATTAATCAACAACCTAGATACGATCGTAGGTTTAATTGAATAATAGCTTTAAGAACCAAGAAACCAATGAACAAGATAATACATGTACGACATGCAATTAATCAAGATGAATATCTTCTTAGAATTTCCAACTCTAACGTAAAGAAGGTAATCATAATTGCTACTAGTGATTAACAAAACTGAACGTCATATTTCAGTAATCTAGCTATTGAACAAATCAATCCCTAGTTGCGCAATTCATTTAGAAAAAGTAATTCAAAAGATACTTAATGTTCATCAATGAAAAAAACATTATTGAAACATCTCATACATAATAGATGATAACATGGTTTCCCTAAACCAAGAAAAGAAGTTTAGCTACTAATAATGGAATTGAAAATAAAAGAAATAACAAAACACATTGTCTCCATCCCCGGTCTTTCTAAAAAATCCAAAAATATGTATAAAAATACTTAAAAAATAAAAGCCTAACTATGGCTGCCGAAAAACAAGAAGAAAATTGCAGAAAAAAATGAAAACGACTCCTAAACTATTACTACGTGAATAGTTTGTGAATAGTAATGCAAATCTCGTTTTTTAATGCCTCCCGATCTCTTCCTTTTCCATCCTCTCTTACAAGTCACCTCTTCCACATGTTCAGATTGTGATTCTCTATCAATCTGATCTTAAAAGATCATGAGAATCTAAAACAAATCAGATTTAAATTTGAAAGCAGATCTGTAGATTTTTCCTTTTATCCTTGCATGTGGCCACGTCTTGTCATGAATTTGCTGCCAACTTGGAATTTCATATTTATTTGTTTCTTTTGCTTATTTTTAACTCAATTTCATCTCCCAAGTGTTGGAAATCATCTAAAAACAATTAAGACACAAATCCATCAATTTTGAATAATTATTTCAACATATAAGAGAGATTTATATATCAGATAAGTGTAAAATGGCAACTTAACAATCACAATCAACAAACTAGTTAAGAAGACGAAGATCACGAAAGGATATCACATATACTAAAGGTATATATGTATCTATTTAGTATAATTGTACAAAAAAAGAGTAATTACACATTAGTCCATATTAAAAAATTATAACATTCTCTTAATTGTGTAAAACTAATTAATTAAGATTTAATATATAATTTGTAGAAATATTTTGAAACAATTTGATTAGGTCAAATAATAAATTTAATGAGTTTGTATGTGGTTTTTAAAAATTAACATAAAGAACTCAATTCAGTGAATCATTTATACTAAACCATAGTAGTTAATATGTTTGAATAAGCATACAAGTCATTGTCCTAATAAACTCTAGGCCATGTCTGTGTAATAAAGGCTACTATATGTACCCATCTCTAGTTTATCAATTAATTACTTTCAACTTTCAAAAATATATACAAGTCTCCATAATCACGAGTATAAACAAATAACTAACTAAAATCTTTAGTAGATGCTAGTACAACATGACTTATATTAATGACTCGTAAAATCATAAATCATATATAATCAATTTATTCCAATCTTAAAACATGATTTATGAGCTGTAGAAGGACCATTAATCTTATATAGAGATCAATGTCGAAAATATGACTTGAATCATAAAAAATTTATTAAACATAAAGATCAATTATGGAATAAACCATTTCCTTCTATGAAGAAGTTATAACACATCTAGGGAAAAAAAAAAAGAATCTCATGTGTACATGAATTTCAAACATCATTATACAACAAACAAGTGTAAAGTTCACAACTTTATTAATCTTAAGTACTATAAGCATATAAGATACAACTCACAAACTCCCACTACATCGAAACATCATATGATAACATAATACCTATATTGTCTACTTCTTTAAGAAAAGTGATAAGACTAAGCCCCTTAGTTAGTGAGTTAAAGAACATATTTGTTGTGATAATGTACTAATAAAATATACCACCATCATTAACTCATTCTTAAGGTTTAAAGTACTTAAGTTCAACATACGTGACATACTTGGCTCCATTAATGTTCTTTATATTGCTAGAAAAGAATATATTACATGAGTTGTCACAATGAATTCTAATAGTCTTATAAACTGAATCAACAATCATAGGTCTTCCTATGTAGTTCTTCAACAACTTGGCGTATGCTCTTACCTCATAACTAATTATAATATCAGTTTCGTGGTTAAAGTCATAATAGATTAGTTAGAACTTTTCTAAGGCTGAAACTGCTAGCTAATACTAGTAAACTTATTGCCATGATAGCACCACTAAGATTAGCATTGACATATCTAATAATCTCTAGAATCATCTATACATCTACAAATCATTAATAATTACTAGTTTTGATTATAAATCACAAAAATTTCTTCATTGACACTCAGTATTCATAATCATAATTTTTAAAATACCTACCAAGAACGGTAACTACAAAGGCAATGCTAAGTTTACTGCATATCTATGAATATATCAAATTCTTAATTGCATTATTGAAAGGAATATAATTCTTCTATATTTTTTCGTTTTATTTTTAGGACACTGCTCTTTGCTCAAGTTATCACTTTTGAATATAAAAAATATACCAAGCTTACAATCCTACATGTTAAATATCTTAAAAAAATATATCAATATAAATCTTTTTATATAGGCTTAAAACCTTCTTAAATTTATCCATATGGATCTTTACTCTGAGAACAAATGGTGCCTCCTAAGATTTTTTGCATCAAAGTTCCTTGAAAGCATCTTCTTCATAGTCTTTAACATGCTAAAATCAATGTTGACTAGCATTTTGTCATTTACATATAAGAACATAAACACAAACTTGATTCTCCTGAGTTTGAAATATATAAAAGAGTTAAATGCATGCTACTTAAATCCAAAGTTGCGAGTACCTAATGGAATTTTAAGTACCACATTCGTAATGCTTAATTTAGTTTATAAATTGATTCTTTAGTTTACAAACTTGGTGCTTATTTCCCTTCATCGTAAAATCCTTATGGTTCTTTATATATACTTATCCATTAGATCACCATTCTAGCTGTCATGAAATTTATATCACAAAGTTTACTCTCAAGATGAATTGTTAAATTCATAATAATACAAAACGATTCATTTGTTAAGACTAGTGAGAAAGTTTCATTATAGCTAACTATCTTTCTCTAATTGTATGCTTTAACTATAAATCTTCCTTTGAACCTCTCAATTGTATCTTCAATATTTATCTTGATCTTAAACATCCACTTACTACTAATGGATTTACATCTATTCGAACTGTAGAATAATTCCAAACATCATTGTTTTTTATAAACTACATGTTTACCTGTATAGTCACCATCTATTTATTAGGATGATTACTCGTTAAATGCTTTAGCAATGTTAAGGTGATTTGTAATCTTTTTTGAAATGTATCCAAACTCACTCATATAAATAATAAAATTTTCAAAAGGTATAGGCTTTTTATCTCTTTATTAACATCTTAATAGTGTTATATGATCAAGTTTAACATCTAACATAATCTAGTCAATAGCATTTGTGCCACCTCTAACTGTAAGAACTAAAATTGAATCTAAGTCATCCTTATTTACCTATGGAAGTACCTCAACAACTCTCTCATGAATTGTATATAAATGTATATTGTCATTGGTTAGGCTTAGGCTTCTCAACTGCTCAAGCTCTTAATAATTCATCTTTTAAATCATTCTTTAGAAACTTCACAACTAATGATTTTAAATCCAATAAACATTCACTAATTACAACATAATAAATTGACAATGAAATCTTTTTAATTACTAAAAATTAGTGAATATCCATCATCATCAAGTTTGAAAATTGAAATTAAAATATATGTAATATATGGATATAAAAAATCTTATCCACGTAAGTAATAGATTAAGAAAGAATCTTATATCATTATCTGTAGTCCACTTAGGTTGATGGCTATGTCCTTCATCCTCATAGTTTAAATTACAACCTTAGATGCTCTATGATACCTTAGTAAAGTCAACATATGCATAAGTTCACATACCTCACATTTTTCACATTCGATGAATCTCACCTTATTGTGGCAATAATTCTACAACTCAAGCTTAATTATTTTAGCTATTAATTTTGTTATAAGGAATGAACACTATTAGTTTATAGGGAATACATAACAAGAAAATTTGGTTGTTCTAGTATTGCTATCTTAAATATGTAGATAGCTGTCATTTACAACTTTTGATAATCTTTCTTTATCCTTCTTTTATTATAAAATTCTAGTTTTGCAATACAACTTTGTCGCTTCCCTCTTACTGAATGACTCTCTTGGTTTCTCTAGCAATTTGACCATCTTTGTTTGTGTTTTTGTAAGCAATAAATTGAGATGATCTAGGTTTTGATTAAATACAAGAATTCTTTTTTTTTTGGTAAGAGGGACTTATTTTCGTGGATCTATTAAATCCAGGAGAATCCTTATACCTCTTAAAGAGCAGGTAATCTCTTAACAATATTAGAGCAAATGATTAGTGCATAGTTGCATTTGAAGAATAAGTGATTTTCTAAACACAAGTTGTTTAACATGTATATTGGATTGTGATTATCTTATCCTTTTGCTGTGTTCATGGTGCTTAGTCAATTCACCATAGACTAATCATATGAAGTTATCTTTTTGGATGGTGTACCAATGTCAAAAATTGTTTAATGGGGACCAGGGTGGTGTTATGTTTTTGAATGTGTGTACTTGTGTTCATAAATGACTAAAAGGAAGCAAATGTTCATTTTTTCCTATATGATTTCACGAGGAAAAGGATGCCAATTCAATAGTCTACTCTACCACTTAGAAAGTGGAAGAATAATAACTAAGTAAGGAAGCTAAGCAGACCCTTTTGTTGTTGCTTAAAAAGTAGAACTTCTCTTTGTCCTTTTCTTTTTTTGTTTTTCCGTTCAAGTCAAGGTGATGGTGTAAAGGGGATGAGAGGGAAATACTTGATTTGTTGGACCCAGTATTTT
>JAOSBO010192841.1:0-20271 GCA_027563915.1 Erythroxylum rotundifolium | reverse complement strand
TCTTAAGCATTTCTATATATTTTATAATTATCAAAACACAAAGGGATTTAATTTTGTCAACCACCATTAGTCCAACACAGTAAAGTGTTGCTACCTATATGCATTGACATATCTAAATAGGCCTTTTTAATTTATAATAGAATATTTTTAAAATTTTCACATATTTCTTTAACTATGCCCGATATATATTTAACTTTCTCTAACTTTATATCTATATTTTGGCAAAAAGGATATTTTTAACCTTAACTTTTGTACTAGTCAAACTCTAAATTTTTAAAGCATTCAAAGACAACCTTAATATTTCAAAATTGTTCAGTTTAACCCTTAATTAAGTCTCATATTGTAGCACTGATTTTTTTTTATTTTTTCATTTAATATAGATATTATGGCGTCTTGTGAAACCATGGCACTGTAGACATTTGTTTTAATTTAATTATTGTTACTTTATATTAATCATAATTAAATTTAACAAATTATAATAAATCAAAATTAACATAATAGACTCTAATTTAACATTAATATTAAATAACCTTAATTAAGCATAAATTAATTAATATTCCTTAATTAAATCTAAATTTATTAACATTCTCCATCTTTTGTCTTTCTCCTGCTCCGACCAGTATCACCCATAATCTCCTTAACAACAATCTCAACCTTAACAACCAAATACCATTTATTCAAGAGAAGGCAAGTGTGGAGCTGGTAACACAATAGAGGCAAAGAGGAAGTTGGTGGTCAGAGTGGACCGCGCGATATATGAGGAGATGAAGACCTAAGATTATGGGAAAAAAAGTTAATTAAGATTTATCAGGGATAATTAATATTGATTGGGATTAACATTAAATTAGGGATAATTAGATTAAAAATATTTTAGGTTAATTAAAATGAGTGAGTTTTTCCATGTCCCACTTTAAGATCTACACGAATAATAAAAAATAAAAACAAATGCCACATCAATATAGGTGTCGTAATAAATTTGAACAATTTTAAAAAATTAATATTTCTTTTAAATGCTTCGAATCATTCAAGTTTGATCTATATTTTTAGTGTAAATGTTAGGGTTAGATATATACTTTTTCCATGTAAATTTTTGCTTATTCTTGATTTTCTTTCTTTACCTAATATTTACATCTTCACAACTGAAGAAAATATGAACCTTTCCTCTTTTCATGTAAAAGAATAAAACGTGTAGATTATATATATATATATTACAAATTAAGTTAGAATTATTTTTTATTCAACTTCTTATGATTTTTAGGGGCAGCCATCACAGAAGTTGCTAAGAAGTTTGAGCAAGATAATTATAAACTGCCAAGTATGCATTAAATTTAAATGAAAATGGAAGAGTTTTTAATATGAATTTTTAATTTAAAATTAAAATTTAGATTATGATATGTAAATAACTAATATACTTAATAATTGATTACTATTTTATAATAAATAAATTGTAATTATGAATATTTTCATTTTCCTATTTAGCTAAGTTTATATGGCTTTAAAAATTATTTTTCCTAAATTGATTTAAATTAACGCTTGATACTTTATAAGGTTTTAAAATGGTGATTATTATAAAAATAAATTGCATTCCTAATATAAAAAGTTTTCTTTAAACATAAATAAATTTAAATGCTTCAATTTTCTTTACAAAATATATTTATTAACATAAAATCAATTTTTTTGTTTGAATATAAAGTTAAAATTTATTTGTACAAAATATTATATTTATTAAACTGAATTTAAATTATTTATAATAATGTATAATAAACTACTCTAAATTAAAATATATAAAGGCATATATATTAGAGAGTATTTATAATTATACTAATAAAACAATAACTACATATATATAATTAATTATATTAATTTTAAATAAATTATAATATATCTAAATAATTTTTTTTTAAAATGTTATAGAACATCGATCCTGATTCTTGTAGTAACATAACAGTCAATAAGAGATTTTGTTCTAAAAGTCATTTCTTATTCTATAATATTTATGTTTTGACATTTTTTTCTTATATAATAACTAAAATTTCTTAAAATATTTAGCATTCTATCGTGAAATTCAATTTGACTATAATTTGTTGAAAACATATTTATTTAAAATGTTGAAAAATGATATCTTATTATTATTGAAGTATTTAGAAGTACATATTTCATAAATATGAAAAGCCATATTTAACGAAGTTCAAATTTTAATTTATATCACAAGTGACTTACCAAATATGTTAAGACACATTTTGTTAATATTATAAACTCACGCCCCTCTAAAGTCATAATTATATTGAAATAATGAGGAATATTTTTTAATTATAACTCTAAAGTGATTTAGAGTGGTAATTTTTTTATTTATATCCATCTAATCCAAATAAAAAATTGGTTTCAAGACATCTTCTTGATTTATCTCTACAATGGAATCTAACCATTAAATTACTCTTATACCTCTTTTAATGTATAATTATGACAAGTACATAAATAAATAAGTTAGTGGTTTAGAATAATAAAAAAGGAACAAAGGTTAGAGGACATAAAGTTGCTTTTGCCTTTTGGAAAGACTAAAAAAGACATGAAAAAAAAGTAACAAATTGATTGATACAAGTAACAAAAGTCATAGCCCTCTAAGTCTTGGGTTGAGATCCTTCGTGTCAGATCTTTCTATGCCAACTCTGTACTAGAGAATATCATCCACACAAATAAAGGGGACATAGAGAATTATGTTGAGGAGATTCTCTTGCACATAGTTGGCGTAGAGGATTTGGCTAAGAGGATTTCAAACCAAAACAAGTCCATTATATTGAGTCAAACTATATATTAAGATTGCATGAACTATAATGTTCTTGGATTTATTTGACAAACCTATCTTTCTCGTGCAAATTGCAAAATCAAATAAACCAGTAAAAGGTGGGTGTACATTTTTTAACTTTTTATCTGATGGGACTTTTTGGATTGTTAATGATACACTTATTATTAGACATATAGTAAAACTTTATACATTAATAATTTTTAAAATGTAGTAATTTTATGATTTTGATTTAAATTAATAAACTAAACTTATTTTCAATTAATTAATACGTTTAAATGAATTAATTTTACATGATCCCAATATTATTAACTTTTATTATAATAAGTTTGAATGGTATATTGATAAATTTATTTTCTCTAATATTTCACATTTGAAGAAATAGCCCTCAAAGTTGACCATCCTACCCACTAATGGACTATGAGGGGGCAGGCGAATCGGAACTGACCGAGAACTCGAATTGATTGACTAACCCTTCAGACTTAGTTCATTAGGGTCTGAGATACCTTGTTTTAACACTCCCTATTCGGTGATTATTCGAAACCATTTGTTCATAAATAGAGTCTTTAACCTTATTGTAGAGAGATAGGCTAGAGAGGAAAATAAAATTTCAGAGGTGGTGTAGGGAATGCTATTCTTTTCCCTAAAGGGTAACATTTGTGTTTGGGGTATTTTTTTATTCCTTTCTTTACCCAAAAATATATAAGAAGATCAAACGATACAAATACTTTATATGGTTTTACTTATTTTAAAATCTATTTTATGATTTAAAATTTTAAAAAAGTATCTTATGGTATTAGAAACACTAAAAACCCTATTCTAAATTTTTATTAAATCATTTTAATATTATAAACTACTAAAATATTTTTAAATCCCAAATCACTTAAGAAGATACGTTAACCTTTACCATTATGTAGGCCTTTAAGGAAGTTATTAACAAGTTACACTACAAGTGTTGGTTTATCCTTTACAGTCAATCAGTTTGTCATAATTTAGTGACATAATTATTTATAGACATTCTTTATCTTATACATATTTAGATGTAGATAATAAAATCTATGAGATAAATATACCTTGCAAGTTAAATTACAATGAGATCATAATTGTGAGATTCACATTCCATTTTTATGTATTATCGCTAAAATTTTCTTAATTATTGTTTTATTAAGATTGGATATTAATAAAACATAAAAGAACAAACACATGTTATGTTTCTTCCTTATAAAGGAAGTAGTTGAGCTCATAGAATAAAGTATGAAGATACTTAAACAAATGTTTGGGTACTTATTAGAGAATAAGTTCATTAAACTAGCTTTATATGAAAATTCTATTTGGAATATCACTTATATGTCTATGAAAATTCTCATTATGTTAATTATATAAGTAATACTTTGACTTCAGATCTCTAAAGTATCTTATATAAGGATTGTTATGTTTTGATACTACTTATAGCCTATCCTATTCAAGAGTAGCTTAGTCGATAAGCATTAGATGTAACATGAACTATACGAAAGTAGTTGAGTGATCCATATAAGATTCATCATCCTAAAGTAATTAGGGAGAATGTGTCATTATTCTTAATTAGTATTTATATGAAAATTTTTTACCTAAGGTAATGACACTTTATAAAATATTTTATAAATATTATTAATATAATGAATTATTAATAATAAAAAATTAATATGGTTAAAATCACATATAATAGATATTAATTTCATTATCTATGTCTAATTGAAATATTTTATGATGAAAGGATTGAATTATATTAAAAAAATCATGCACAAAAATATTAATCAAAATCACTTTTACATTTTTGAATATTTGAGTGGTTATGATGCATTACTAAACGATAATTTTAATCTACAACAACAACAACAACACTCATTATGAATCCTACTGATATGCGGGGTTTGGAGAGGTCCAGTAATACGCAGCTTACCCCTAACTAGTAAAGATTGTTTCTTAAAATGACAATCTCAATATATGGATATAAATTATTTAATTAAAGAATTAAAGATAAAATAAAGGAGCATAATTTATTTAATCCTACATATGATTTGGGATTATAATTTATATCTATTGCCAATAAATTTAAGTACCTAATAGGTTACATGCAAAGAACAGGTTGAAGAGAGAAAATGTGTTCAAATAAAGGTGGATTTGATTGTGAAGTTTGAAAAAACTTATGATTAAATATGAGATATTTAATAAATAATGAACAATGTAATATATTTGATCTTATTTTGGCACAAATTAATTTAATTAGAATTAATTATTATTTTAATTAATTTTAATTGAAATTAGAATTTTATTTAAATTAAATTATTGAAACGTCCAAAACATATTATAAATATGCTTACACTTCAAGGAAACTAACACTTCTTGCTTGTCTTTATAATAGTTATAGAGTTCTCTCATCTTGTTTTGTAGATACCTTTAAAAATCAGACACTTGTGCAACCATAATGATTGAAATGAATGAGTTGATTTTAGAAATGGCTCAAGGGAAACAACTAGAAAATGATCAAGCTTTAGAATAATGTACGAATTATGATTCATATAATGATTGAAATGAATGAGTCGATTTCATAAATGACTCAAGGGAAATAACTAAAAAATGATCAAGCTTTAGAATATTGTATGAATTATGATTCATGTTTTATTATATTTTATGTTAATTTTTTTGTAAACTTTTATGTGATTCTGGATTTCAACAAATCACATATGAAATGTTTTGTAATTATTTTACTACACATGGGATTGATTCTTGTCCCAATTTACTAACAAGGTGATCATTTGTTGTGTTTCACAATTTTTAGTTGCATATGTTCATCACAATAGTTATATAAATGTGATATTATTTGATATACATTGTTAACTTTGACATGCATGACTCTAAGAATCAATGTAAAAATGATGCATGTATTCTCAACACACTAATTTCCATGTAAATATTAAGTAAAATACATCCAATAAATAAAAACTAACTTACATGCAATCTTTCTACATTTTTAGTATAAAAGTTATATACACTTTATACTGCCATTGAGGAATTTAAGTATTAGATGGCCACAATGAAGATAACCATTAATATTAACTTTTATAGTTTCAGATTAAGTATAAGAAAGAGACATATAGAGAGGTTTCAAAACCACCCAAGACATGTAGTAAAAATTTAACATAATATAAAGAAGGTTGTAATATTACAACACTCAAAAAGGTAGGTCAACCCCTACCATTATGCATGCCCTTAAAAAAAAGGCAATGACAAGGTCAAAATAAGTTAATTTATATTATTTTCCATAATTTTATTTTAAGCCACATAAATACATGTTATTATTTGATCTATACTACCATTCAACCTATTACATATTATCACAAAAAATCATTGTTAAAGTGACATTTATACTTTTTTCACATCAACTTCCATATAAATATTAGACAAAGTGCATTTGACAAGTAAATAATAAAAAATACATGTTTTTTACATTAGAAGAATAGAAAAATACAAGTTGTTTTACCATCATTCATTGACCTAAGCATTAAATTTCCTACATTAAAGTCAAACTTTGACACTAACGTCTTTGTTTTACATATTTATTAGGAGATCTAGAAAAATCATTTAATAAATTTTCAACAAAATGTTTAGATTTTGGTAATATCAACTAATTAAGTAACTATTATATTCAGTTACAATGAAGGGAATGCCAGAATTTTTTTAAATATAGATTACAAATAATTAGTCTTTTCTTTTATAATTAGGCCAAATAGAGACTTAGAGGTCCTTAGTTATGTTTATGATCTTTTTATAGGTTTGGTCTTTTTAACATGTTTGTCAAGTATGGTATAATTATTGTGTATAGCTATTAGGGTGTCTTGATGATAGAGCCTAAACTTATGACTAACTTTTTTCATCTTATAACCCTATATTTAAGTGGCTTAAAAGGGGTTAGGTTTATATCATCTACAATTTGACTTAAACTAGTTGGAGAGACAAAACAAGAACATATGCTACTTTTAATATGACATATGTATTTAAAAAGTTAATTCTACATATTACAAAGATCAATAATTATGTCTTCTAGTCCAGGTATTCCCAATAATTTTTTACTACTCATACATCAATTATTAAGGAACATATTTTATTAAATGATCATATAATTGCTTTCGCTAATATATATTTTTTACAGAAGGTATCATAGCATGTTTTAATGAGTTTTATAGCCTTTAATTGTTTTAATAAGTTAAAATTTCGAATTATAAAACCTAGATTGAAAAATTTAAAGTTTTGAAAAATTCTCAAATTCCATTTGCATAAACTATAAATTTTTTTACTTCTTGTGATTAAGTCTTGAGGTTGGTTAATAATGAGACTAAAGTGAATTGTTAATCAATTTTGTGAATTGTTATTGATTAAATCATATGTGTTTTGTATGAATATTTTACATGATTGGTTAATAAATGCACCAAAGTGGGTTATTGGTTAATTTGGTAACTTTCTTATGCTTAAATATTGTTTTGTATATATTTCCTATGAATTATTGTGATTATGACACTTCTACTATATTTTCTTTTTAATGTTTCCAGAATTTTTAGAAACTGCCCAACTCCTAAGTTGCAGATGTCAATAAATTTACATAACTTTTGGGAACAAGCTTAATTGACTAAATAAAAGGCTTTTTATAAAAGTTTATACATTTTTATATTTTAACCTAGCTTAATGACTTTTAATCAACTTACAAATATTTTATCTCTTAACTTAGTATGGTCACATGCCATAAGGGTTAATTATACATGAATTTAGTGAGATATATTAATAATAAATGAGTTTTATGTTTTTAATTTATGACTTGTTATCTAACCAAAGGAGATAATAATTTGTAATATTGTTTCTTACTTGATCTATTGAAAATCTTATCTATATAATTTATTCTACCCAAAGGGGAATTTTGTATTATTTATTCCATCTAAAAGGGGAATTTATAATACGAATATTAAGTTTCATTTGGTCCCTTATGAATGGTTTTATTTATTTATTAATATTATGATTCAAGTAATGGTAAATAATCAAATATGTTTAATTGAGACCTTAACTAAGAATAACTTTGAGGCTTAGAAAAATGATGTAAAGTTAGCTTTAAATTTAGCAGATTTGGATATATCTCTTATTGATGAAGAACCTATGATTATGACATAATAGAGAATAATGGAGCAAAAAATTTCATTTCTTTAGGTAGGAAAAATATATAAATAGGTCGAGCATCGTGGTAATAAAGAAGTGTATTTCATCATCGTGGAATACTAACTGAAAAATGTCAAAAGTATTTATGGAAAATTTAAGGGAAATTTTCACAAAATGTGAGAAAGATGAAATTAGATAATTTATGCATATAATAACTCTTTTAAAATATGACAGAGCATTTGGGATTAGTATTTACATCATGACAATGCATAACTTAAACAATATGTTAAGTAGACTTTATGTCCCAATATTAAACTCTTTTTTTTATTCATTAGGAGTTGAATTCCTTATCATCTAACTTTAGTGTTGAATTCCTTACCATCTAACTTTAGTACCTTGAAGATAACCTACAATGATGGGAAGGATATATGGATGGTGAATTATTTGCTTTCACTTTATGTATAAGAAAAGAAAAGATAAAGCATGAAAAGGGTGATATAAAGAATTTGGTACCTTAATCATTTAAACCCAAAGGAACTATTGATCCCAAATAAGAAATGCAAGAAGAATAAAGGTTTTAAGAAGGATGAAGACCAATCCAATGGGCCATCTAATGAGGTTAGGGAGAAGAATATTAAGTGTTAACATTATGATAAGAAAAAGAATTTGAAAAGTGACCTCTATAAGTATAAGGTTTTTTTAAATAAAAAGGAAAGCAAATAAGGTGATCTTAAGGTTATGGATTGTTTTAAGTCATCTTTAGTGTACATAACCCTAAATATTTAGTGGTTAGATAATGGTTCTTATATTCCTATTTATGATATGTTGCAAGCAATAAGGAACAAAAGGAGTCTAAATAAAGGGAGGTGAGTGTGTTCATGGGTAATGAAGCTAAATCAAAAGTAGAGAACGTTAGAGATGTGAAGTTTCAATTTACATTAGGCAGTAATATAACATTAAATAAAGTAACTTATATGTAATCTATGAGACATTGTATAATTTCAATTTCTAGACTTGATAATACCATATACACTTTGATTTTCATTAATAAAAAGGTTTTATTTTCCCTTAATTATACTATCATTAGTGAATGTTTTATGAATTATGGTATTTATGGTTTATACTTGAATGATTCTAGTGAAGTAGTTATAAATAGCGAAAAATGGGGAGTTAAAAGGATTTGAACAAAGATAATTCATTCACTTAATGGCATAAGAAACTTGGTCATATTTCAAAGGTAAAGGTTAAGAGATTAATCAAGGATAAAGTCATCCCACATTTGGTTTATGATAATATTGGTAATACATGTGTTATATTAGAGCTAAATTCACTAAAAGTACGAAGAAAGACCACTATGAATAGAGAAGTTTTGAAGATTATTCACATAGATATTAATGGAACTTTAAACCTTACTATTGATGGAAATAAATTGTTTACAACTTTTATTGATGATTACTATTAATGTAATTATTTATTTCTCATTAGTAGTCAGTTTAAGACCTTAGAAAAATTCGAAATATTTACGTATTAAGAAGCAACTTAATAAGCTCATAAAGATTATTTGGTTTAACCATAGTGGAGAGCTCTAGGTTAGAAATGGAGTTTAGGTTAGGAGAAATGACTGTTTGTTAAATTTCTAGAAAGTTGTGGTATACTTGTATAATACTCTATCTTGTGTATACTTGAGTATAATGGATACATAAAAGGACATAATGATCCTCATACTAATAGGATCAAAGCTTCTTGAGTATTTATAGTGCAAGGGACTAAAGATAAAACTCTATGTTTTGAACTATATTAATAGCAAGTATCGAAGTTGTCTAACAAATGTAAAAATTTAGAACTAATAATGGTTTCTTTATAGGCTATCACAAAGGTTTGAAAGGCTATTGGTATTTAGTCAATAGTACACAAATTGTTGAGGCGTTGACTGTTAAAATTCTAGAGAATGAAGTAACATATATGTCATTTATATATGAATCATTAGAAAGTTGTTGAGGTACTCTCAAAGGTACATAGGGATGATTTAGATGAATATTTAACTCCTAAATTTGGAGATGTCACAAATATCGATAAATAAACTATAGTAAATACCCAACTTGATCTTATAACATCATTAAGGTGTTCATATAAAGATAGAAATCCTACACCTTTGAAACATTTTTTATTTATATAAGTTATACTGATTATGTTTTAAAAGAGATTAAGGATCCTTTAACTTAGAATAAAGCAATAGGAAGTTATCATTATGATAAACAGATGACGAATATGAAGGAAGCGAAGAAGAATATCAAATAAGAATAAAGCAATAGGAAGTTATCATTATGATAAATAGATGACGAATATGAAGGAAGAGAAGCAGAATATCAAATAATGGTATTTAAGAGTTAATTGTAAATTCATTAGTTGCAAGTGAGTGATTAAGACTAAGAGATGTTAAAGGCAAGGTTGACAGGTCTAAAGTAATACTTATAATATAAGGGTACACTTAAAAAGAGGAAGTAAGATATGACGAGACTTTCACTTAAGTCTTAACCAAAGACGCATTCTAGGTCATTACGACCTTAACATCCTATTTGGATCTTGAGTTATGATGGATGTTAAAATAACTTTATTAAACGATGAACTAGTAGATAAGGTGTATACACAACAACTTAATGGTTTTGAGTGAAGAGTAATGAGCATTAGGTTTACATATTAAATAAGTTAATTTATGGTCTAAATTAAGCGTTACAACAATTGTACTTAACATTCTATAAGAAGGTCATAACTTTAGATTTCAAGGAGAGCATACTTGACTCTTACATAAACTCTAAATTTAGTAGGAGTAAGTTTTTATTTTTCTATCCTATATGTGGAAGACATATTACTTTCTATCAATGACTTGAACATGTTGTAGAATGTGAAGATTTTTTCGAAGGACTTTGACATGAAAGATCTTAAGGGGACCCAATTTGTTTTTAGAGTAGGGATTCATATAGGCACGTTTGAGAAGGTTTTATGTCCATCTCAAAAGTATTATGTCATCGTAATGCTAAAAAGATTCAATATAGAAGACTGTAAGCTTAATATATCAATTATAATTAAAGGTCTAAAGTTAAGCAAGGATTAACGTTCTCGTAATAAGGTAGAAAAAGTTGAGAAGAGTCATATTCCTTATAGTAGTGTATTTGAGAGTTTGATGTACTTAGAGGTATATGCTCGGCCTAATGTTGCTTTTGCAATTAGTATTTTTGGTAGCTACTCGACAAATCATAATCACGAGCATTAGGTTACGATAAAGACAGTAATTTGTTATATGCATAGACTGTAGATTATATGCTAGTTTATAGGCATGTAGATGATCTAGGTTTTATTAGATATATTTATGTAGTGAGAGTTATATTACATGTTTACTCAATACTTAAGATTAGCAAAGTTACAAATTTACACTTGTTTGTTGTATTGTGATGTTCAAAATGTATGTATGATGTGATGTTTGAAATGCATGCATATGAATATCATGTACATATGTGATTTTTTTATTACAAGATGTGTTATGAATTCTTTATGGAAGCATGCGACTTATGTCATGATTGACCTTTATAATCAATGGCTCTTTTCATATCAAAACATATTGATCTTTGTATGAAGTTAATGATCTCTTTTAGAGATCATAAGTCTTGTTTTGAGACTAAGGTCTTTGTTTGAGACTTGATTGATGTGGTTATGCATGGTTTATGTTAGGTTATGGGTACATGCCACATTATACTGGTATTATACTAAAAGATTTAGTTAGTGAATTATTTATACTTATGATTATAAGGAGTTATATGTTGATTACAATATTTATTGATTATAATATATTAATTAATATGGTTGAGTAAGGATGATTTATTAAATTAGATTTTTATATTGAAATATTTTTAAAATTACGTGAAACTTATTTGAAATTGTTATTTGACAAAATCGAGTCCTTTTTCAAATTAGTTTCAAAGAAATTATTAATTCTAATTAATTTTGTCTAAGTAGGAGAATGTTAGATTTTTCTATGAGAAGTGCAATTAATTAGTCTTTTGTTTTATAACTAGGTCAAATATAGACTTGAAGGCCTTTGGTTATATTTTTATTTTTTTAGGGTTGGTTTCCCAACCAGGTTATTAAATGTTATACGATCATTGTGTAAAGCTATTAGGGCTCCTTGATGATAGGGCTAATCTAAATTAAATTAATGGGAGAGATAAGAGAAGAACATAGACTATTTTCATCATGTTACATATACTTTTAAATGAGGTTTTTTCAAATTAAAAAAGAACATTGATTATATCTTTTATGCATTCTTAGTATTGATTTGCTAATAATGCATTAACCATTAAAGTGTATTAATTATTATTGAATGATAAATTATAAGTGTTATTATGAACTTATATTATTTATTGAATTTATAATTATATTATATATTGGAGTTAGGATTTTGTTGGAATTTCAAATATGAGTGCCTGAAGCTTATTTCAAAAGTTGTGTTATTTTGACTTATTACAAGACGTAGGTTATTATATATAATAAGAAGTGTCTATTTTACAATTAAAGTAAAGTTTGTATTTACCTAGGACTAAATTGCATGGGAACATTCATCTAATTTTACTAATATTATAATACGAGATAATTTGTTGTCATTAGTTTTGTTACTTTGTTTCTTCTTGTCTAAATTAGATTGCACAATTTCGTTTAGCTCTTCAAATGTTAATATGATTATGAATCTATGATATTTTAGATAACTGACATGTTACTCCACCACACTTCTAGCAACTTTGAAAGTTCAATCTTTTCTTATTAAACACTTAGAAGCAAGGTTCATTTAAATGTCGAATACATGATATCTTGGGCTTACTGGAATATTAAAAAAACATGCCTTCTATATTAGTTAAAAATCACACTTCCCAAAAGTCATAATTATATTTATATGGATGTGTTATTATTATATTCAGTAACAATATTTATTCTTTGATATTCCAGCTTCACTTAGTCATAATATTTCGAGACTTTTGTTGATCATATCATTTTACTTTACTAGTAAAAATTGTTCATATTGGACTTAAAGAGTTATAAGTTCTATTAGTCATACTATTTTGTCTAATACTTATACTCTTTTTTTTTCTAAGGAAATAAGTTTAAATAATGAATCAAATCAAATGGTTGACAACAAAATTAGAAAAAAAAGTATGAGGGTATCATCAACTTTCCTTGCTAGATTTCGAGATTGGGCACTTTCTTATTTGGAAGTTTTCTTAACTAAAGCAGTTAGTCTTGTCATAAGGACTAATTCAAACCAAAAGGAGGGCTATATTGATCACAAAGATTCTAAATCAAGAGTTGCTCCTTAATCCATCTCTGTTCTTTAGTTTTGCTTTTGTTTTAAAAATTCTAGTCATTTCTTTCCTTACAAATGTTGTATAAGGGGCAATCAAACACTATGTAACAAATGTACCCATCTCTTTGGTTTCCTTACTTTTAGGGCTAATTCCATAACCTCTCTAAAACATAGACCTCTATATGACTAATGACAAAGTTGCTTCCTTGTAGATAGGATAAAGCTCAAATAGTCACAAGAAAAGAAATGGTGAGAAGTTGGTTTTGAGCTTTGTAACATAAGCAATAGAGGGTGTTGGAACTTAGGAAAGGGATCCTATCCTTAGTCCCAAAACTTTCCTTGAAGACTAGCCAGAGATAAAATGAGTCTTTAGGGAGCAACTTTTTGCATGAAACAATTTTTTGCCAAAGAGTCACTAAAGCTAGGGGTTTTAAAAAATACTTACAAGATGCATAAACCTACTAAAAAAATGCTTTAGCCACATGTAATTTTCTTGTACCTCTTGCTTAGAATTGTAATTTGAGAGGATATTGATGAGGTCCAAGCGGTTGGAAGACCAATTGTTATCCTGAATTAATTCCTTGACCTTGGTGTGATTAGGGAATTGATTAACAAAGTTTTGGTATAATAGGGTGCCTTTAAAGGGACTAATTTTTCTCCAATTGTCATACCACATAGAGGCAAAATTCTCATTTCCAATCTTACGACTAAAACATTCATAAATTGATTGCCTCAAGTTGAAGAGTATATCATAAACCATAAATATGTTGATTTAGGTGTGATCTACCACCAACTTTTGCACTTAAAGAAGTAGTAACGGATCTATTATTAAACAAATTCTATACAAGTCTAAAAATGGAGTTTTTCAAACATAGTGAAGCAAGTTTTATAAAATTTATCAAAAATTTTCGAATTAACTATTACATGTTGAAAATAGAATGTCTAATTAATTCTTTATTGATTTTATCATATAATTATACAAAATTTAAAATTTTATACTTTAAAAGAAGAGGTTTTATAATTTCTCTTACTAGTTAGAGGTAAGGCTGCATAGTACTAAACTTCTTCGGATCCTACGCCTCAGAGAGATTTATATTGAGTGTTGTTGTTGTTGTTGTTAATTGCCTTTTAACAGTTGAACGTTTAAAAATGACATAATTATACAAAATCATTAATATCAGTAACAAATTTACTTTTTATGCAAAATTTTATTGTATTAAGGGTGCACTCTTTTATTTTTCTAAAGCTGTAAAATTTTGTTGCTTAATGAAAACTAAGGGAGAGAAATTGTAGTTGAATTAAATTATATAAATGAAAAAATTTTAAAGTTATGTCAATCTCAATTGTATAGGTTTAGAACTTGATGGATTAGAAAGAATAAAAATAGAAATCGATTCAATATAAGGTATATATAAAAAAGGACTAAAAGAAGGTCAAGCTTATTTCTTTAGCAAACCAGAGAACATTGTGAACCTAAGACCTAACCAAGTAAATGGCCCATTATTTGTCAACCTTTGCCTTGGGCTTGGAAGTTTGGTGCATTTTTGGGTTGAGTTTGGTGAATCGTAAATATAGCAAACTTCACCCTCGCACAATTGTTACAGAGCATAAATAAAAATTTTTCTTTAATTTTCCTAAAATAGGTTATGCACTCGACAAATAGGCTTGGCAATTAGGCCTAAATTTAAGTTCTATTAAAAAGTCAGCCTAATCGGACCCATTATTATCCCTATTGATAAGTCAAGAGTGGAATCTCTGTAACTCACATAAGTCTTGGAAGAAGAGGACATGTCCAAATTGAAGATATACAAAACCTCTAATTTTAGTTAAATTATTAAATATAATTTATAAATTACTATGTTTATTAAATAATTAATTATTTAATATACATGAGAAAATATCGATTCTAATTTCGTTATTATTAAAAAATTTCCTTACAAAATTAAGTTATATTCTAACAATTGTTATAGAAGTTAAGTTGCATCATACACTTGGATGGTCATGTACAAGAAGCGATAGTTCCCACAAACTCCCTTCTAGATCTCCTTCCAAAATCCATGATTCTAAATGTTAATAATCATGAAGTTAAGCCACAATCCTTACAGTCGTAGGGGAACAATATGGGGTTGATTCAGCGATTAATAAGTAAGTTTTGTTATCATAATATTTTTGTAGAGAAATTAATCGTAATTAAATCATGAACATAGCAGAGAAATAATTTTTAGTTTCTTTTAATTATATCTTTTTACAACAACAACAACAAAACTCAGTAATTATATCTTTTTAATTGAATAATTTGAAAACTATGATTCATAAATAAAAGGAGTAAAATGTACTTAATTCGAATTCCTACATAATTTTTTTCGAACTATCAACCACAAGTTGTCTATGTGTCCAACCTCTAATGATCTCTATAAAGTATAGAAAAAACTTGACACTTGAAAGAAAATACATGATTGCTATCTCCCTTATGCACTAAGGTTTCCTTTTTATTAAAATTAAAAATTTTGATTATAATTAAAATCTAACACTAATTATAATTATACTTTAATTTTAATAAAATAAAATATTTATATTTGATTTTGAAGTTTCTCCAAGATTCACAATTAATTCCTACTCAATTTTATTGAATTTTTATATTTAACTATTATTTTATATGTGACTCATTATGTTTATAATTGTAAAACCCCAAAACTTTTCTTTCATTGACCCCGAAACTATTCTTTCATTGAATAAAAATTTTCATGTTCGATAAATAGTATTTTTGGATGAATAGTGAATTTTTGTGGGACCCAACCTCAAAATAATAACAGTATCCAGAATAATTATTAGAGTTTAATGATACTGAAATAGATCGAAAATAAGTCGTATAGGATGGATTTTGGGAGTTCCGAAAGTTTAAGGCTAAAATGTCTTTTTTGGAAAGTAATGGGTACTAATGATTTTAAACTCATTCAAAAAATTTTAAAGCATCCAATCAATAAGTATTGACCCTAACTAGAGTATTTCATGGTCAATTCGATGGTAAGATAATTGCGGAATATTTTTAGAATTTAATTTGGTTAGTTGATGAATTAAATTCAATAAAGGGCAATTTGGTCTTTTTACATGTCATTAAGGGCAATTTGATCTTTTTATATGATGGTAATGGAAGAATGAGTCATTAGAAGAGAACCAACAGGAAGCTGAAGTGTGGAAGCCGTTATATGATTTCGGGAAGCGTACATGTTTTATATTAAATATTGAATTATGTAAATTGAGATAAATTTGTTTTAAGAAGGTTTAAATAATTAAATATGATTTGAATAGAAATTTTAGCACTTATTGAACTCATTTAGCTCACACTCTCTTTTCTATTTTAAAATGAAATCTCCCTGGAGCACGATCAGGGGCCTCAATAGCAGGGACTCCGCCTCACGACTAGTCAACTTCATCACGTGCTGTTGTGTAGGCAACTTTGCCTTGTAAATATTTCTTTGAACATTTGCATCTTTATGAATATGTTTTAGACTATATTTTGTGTAAAGAGCGCATGTATATGAGTGTTTTAAAGTTAAATGTAGAGTTTATTTTTAAGATTATTGACGTGATTGTTGAGATTGCTTATAAATGGATCTAAAGTCCAAAATTTGTAGTGGAGATTTTGAGATGATTATAGAAGTATTTTGCACTTTTATAGAACTTTTGAAAATTTTGGGTAAGTCAAAATATAGTAGTTATACTGTCGAAATTTTTAAGAAAATGTATTTTTTTAAAAACTCCACTATTTATATCTTTTTAATGTTAAGTTAAAGCTTTCTTGGTAAAAAGAGCAATAGGCTTAGCTCTATAGGAACTTTCCAACTAGATCAGATATTAACTGGAGGGTCACCGTGAGGTACCGAGCACGTCGTCTAGTTATTTCAGGATAGGGACCCGTCAATAATATGTTAGGAATTATTATAAATCACAATTCTAGTTCATAATTAAAATTTGAAAACTAAAATACCTTTTAATTTATCTTTTTTAATTATCCAATTAAATAATTTATAATTATAGATCAAGATTGATGGCTAACAATATGTTAATTACTTTATTTATAAGAAAGAAACATAAAATGTGATAGTTTTATAGTTTCACTAATATCTCACCTGGATGAAACTATAATTAGGAACAATTTAGGAATAAAACATAAATGAAAAATGAATCTCTTAATTGTGATCTTATTGCAATTTCAATCGTACAGTAATTATTGTAAGGACTTTACCTTTATTATTAAAATACCAAATACAATTAACAAAATACATAAAGGTAAATAGTGCTTTTAATTAATTATGTCACAAAATTTACAATCAACTGATTAATTGTAAGACATACACCAACAATCTCCTATTTACACTAAACAAATTGCTTAAGTATCATATACTATAACTTTATATAACGATTATCCTACCGATGGAACAATAGATTAGTGAGAGAATTCCACCATGTTTTTTACAGTGAGCATTTGCTTAAATCTTTTAACTTTCATCTTAATTATCATTTTAATTAAAAAGATGCCTAAATACATATTTGGATCTTTAATGAGACCTTAACTCCTTTTGTACATACAATGATTCTAATGTTATACATTATATTACCATTTTAACAATGCAAAAAACCATATCAAGTGTATTAAAGAACTTGTTGATCCAAATAAGTTAAGTCAACATATTTAATGCACAAGGCTCCCTGCTTTGCGAGGGTCTGGGGAGGGTCATAGATCTACGTAGCCTTCCCTTGTATTTTTTACAAAGAGGTTACTCCGTGATTTGAACTTGTAACCTTCTGGTCATAAAGGAGTTACTTTACCAATTGATCCAAATAAAACTTTACTAATTAAAAATTTATTATAACTTAATTAGCAATTAATACTATATAAGAATCTTTCCAATCTCAAAATAATATTGTTCTAAGTAAAATATTCCTTTACTAGGATTTACTTCAAAACCTAATATGCATATAATCTCAAACTCAAATATCAAATTTCATAATAGAATAATGAATATCTTTAATACTTTATAAATATCAAATATCTCAAATGCTAAATACTTTTAGTACATTATTTATGTGCTTAGACTAGAATAGGTAAATAACTTCTGTATCTATCTCTATAAATCTAATTCCTACATTAAGTCATTACCGTTTTATATCTAGCAAGAGTTATTCTTGGACTCTCATATTTTCAATAATTAAAATATGAATTTTGTTCTCTATGAGTAATGTGTCTCTATATATTGCTATTGAATAGTGTGACTATATTCGCGCTAACCTTTTTATAGACATTTTAAATTAAAAATCATCTCCAAAACAAACTCTTTGAATTCATCATGAAAGTAAAATTTTCAATTTCTTGTAGCCTAAAGTATACATCAAATGTATCAACAAAGGCACCAGTAGGAGTAAGATAAAATTTGAAAAGTTTAAATATTATGCGTTAAGCCCAAGCCCAGCTTGATCAGGCCTCGGGTAGTAGTGAGCTCGAGCTCAAATTGATCGAGCTTCAAGCTATAGGGCTAGGGTTTGAGCTCCGGCCTGAGCCCAACTTGCTTTTTCTAATTTTAAAAATATTTTATTTTTTAAAACAGGTCATTTAAAATCGATTATATTTATAAAATGTGCATATTAAATGTACATAAAAATTTGGAATGAATAAATTCAAACTAAATTTATTAAAAAAGAAAGTGAACCAAAATATTTTATATGAGAAATGCAACAATCGTTTAATTAACATAATGGCTTGATAAAAATGACTACCAAGTAGGGGTAAGGCTATATACTACCGGATCTCCCCTGACCTCGTGTTTTAGCTGGACTCTCATTAAGTGGTATTGTTGTTTTTGATGGTGTTAATAAAGAAGAGTTTTAAAAAATGTATATGTTAAATGGAAATAAAATTTTGAAATGAATAAATTCAAACTAAAATTTTTAAGATAAAGTGAATTAAAAGATTTTAAATGAAAAATGCAACATCCATTTAATTAACCAATTGCTCAATAACAATGAGTTTTAACGTATATATTAAATATAAATAAAATTTTGAAATAAATAAGTTTAAACTAAATTTAATATAAAAGAAAGTAAACCAAAAGATTTTATTTGAGAAATGTCACATTTATTTAATTAACACAATTGCTTAATAAAAATTAGTTTTAAAAAATGTATATATTAAATGTACATAACATTTTGAAATGAATAAGTTCAAACTAAATTTATCTTGACATTAGTTTGGACTTTAAATGTTCTTGTTGTTGGTTATACAATTTGAACATGCATATAATGAATTCTACAAATTCATGAATCTATTTATGCAACAAACAAAACATTAATACCATGAAAATCATTTTGTTATCAAAACAAAAGAGTATCATCATGCTAATATTATCCAAAATTTTTAATAATATATTTAATTTACAAAATGCCAAAATGAAATTATCAATTAAAGCTTGAGAGTGGACAGTGAAGACTGAGAACAAATATTGAGGTTGAGAGAATAGTCAGAGACAATAGTTTAAAACCTACATAAAATCATATAAGTAAATAATTATATCTTCAGTTATAAAAAACCAAAGCAATCATGTGAAAAATAAGTAATTCTAGAAACAAACATTAAAGATAACAAACCTGTAGAGGAAAGGGGACAGCTAATCGTTATAATTAGGATCACCAATAATTCATACTATTTCATCTAAATGTAAAAACATTATTATGTAAAATATACCTAATAATGTAATAATTGCATTAGTATTAAACATATGATAATAAATAATTAAATAGACCTTCATTGTAAGGCCCCAAAATATGCCCTAGTTGAAATGATGCATGATCATGAAAGTGCCCGTGAAATAGGAGTTAAAATTGTTCTATGATTTGAATGTGAAAGGTATATGACTTAAATTTTGGTATTGATGGACTATAGTTA